>CAUYQV010130878.1:0-15824 GCA_963574575.1 Galagoides demidoff
TTGTTTATCATCTCATCAGATTTGATTAACAAGTTAGCAGAAATATTCTTGGCTCGATATGCTGGTACAGCAATTGGCCATGTGGCTATAGTCTTAGCCACACAAAGCCTTAGGAGCACACATCTATGAGTTGGCTAATAAAAGGTCCCATTTTGTAATTATTTTATCCAACTTTTAATGAATATGGTCCTGGCATTGTGCTGAGGGGAAGAAAGTAAAAATTGACCAAACCATGGACCTGCCATCTTGATTTCACAAAGAGATTGCCGAGCAACACTGGTAATGATGGAAGAAATATGAATTAGACTATAGTATGATTCGTAAACTTTGAAGAGAGATCTCTGACACAACAGTCTACCTGTATCGTTAAGGGAAAAAATGATGCTTTGATGATCATGGTTAGGAATTTTGAATTCTGGATTAAAAATCCCAATTACCATTTTTTTTTAACTGTGTGATCTTTTGAAGTCTCAGTTTTCTTGTCAACAAATGGGAATAACCATAATGACCATCACATAGGAATTTTGTGATAAATAAGGCAATCCGAGTGAGGTGTTTAAACAAAGGATGCACTCGGTATCTTAACACTTAAGTTTTTATTTTTATTTTTATGTAGTAGTTTGTCACTTAACGATAAGGGTATGTTCTGAGAAATCCTTCATTGAGTGATTTCATCATTGTGTAAACATCAGAGTATACTTAAACCTAGAGGGCATGACCTCCTGTACACCAAGTACACATGGTCTAGCCTCTGTGTTCACAGACTACCAACCTCTACAGCACGTTACTGGACTGAATTTTGTTGGCCACTAACACAATGGTAAGTAGCTATGTATTCAAACAGAAAAGGTACAGTAAAAATACAGTATGACAGATAAAAAATGCAGTTTACCTGTAGAAGGCACTTACTGTAAACGGAATTTGTAGGCCTCAAAGTTGCCTGGGTGGTCAGAGAGTGGAAAGTGGATGTGAAGGTCTAGAATGTTAATGTATGTTACTGTAGACTTTATAAACACTGTACACTTAGGCTTCATTAAATTTATGAAAAAAATTTTTGTCTTTGATAATAAATTTAACTATTAGCTTAAAGTTATAACTTTTTTATTTTATAAACTTTAAATTTTTAAGCACTTGGACTCTTTTGTAATAATAGCTTAAAGTATACATTGTCACACTGTATAAAAATATTTTATTTCTTTAGCTCTTTTCTGCTTTTACTATTTTTTTTCAATTTTAAAGTTTTTTTTTTTTTAATAATTAAAAACATACATATGTTAGGCTAGCCCCTACACAAGGCCAGGGCCAGGATTACCGAGATGTCCCTAGTAGATAGGAATTTTTCTATTCCATCATCTTTTGATATGTCACATGGCTATATTTTTAGCTAGTGAAGGACCAAGCTTGTGTTGACTCAGTTGGAAATCCAGTTATCCTAGGCCCTTGTTGGTAAGCCAAAAAGTCCATCTTTGTCTGTAACGGAGCAGGATGCTACATTATTTTAGATGCTCAAAATTAGGTCTTTTGCATTCAGTATAGAGAAGTAGAATCAGCAGTGTGACCTCTGGGTTGACTACACCAATCTTTCCCACCCTGTGACAAGCTCACACACATCACCTCTGCAATATACATTGAAGAGGTTTTATGTTTCACTTAGTTCAAGGCTGTAGGCTGCTAAGTAAACCAATAGCTCTTAAGAGTTTCATAGGTAAAGTAAGGATATGCATCAGGGGTAGAATTTAAATACCATTCATGCTTCAACAACCTCATGGAATTTCTTTAATAACACATTTAATAAGTCTAATAATCCATTTCAGGGAATACACTTATACCCACCCTCTAAAAAAGTCATTAGCTGATTGTACTTAGAAAACAGGGAATTCATTTTCTTTTTTCTTTGCATCCTGAATAGAACATGACCACTTGTGGGGTGGGGGTGGGGAGATGGGAGTGGAGTTCATTTGCTCCTGGCAAATGACCATTTCCTTCCCCTAGATGAAAAGGCTTAAAAGAACTTACAAAAGGCAGTGGAAATCCTCTGTAGACATCTAATAACTTATAAAGAAAAGAATGTTTGATGAGTTGGTGCAAATGAATCAGGAGCATATGGATCCTATTTCCCTTGAGTTTAAATTTGTGGAGAGAAAAACTTCTCAGAGAAATGAACTTTGTAGATGTCACTGAACCCAAGGGAAAAACATATGAGATGATTATTCAACTTAATACATTCCTAAGCTGCCCTGTGCTCAGCTGAAGCACACCCAGGTCATTTGCAGCTCAACTTGGACTGTCAAACATACACACCCCATCAGGCTCTAATTGTTTTCAGGGTAAAATTCTGGACAGAAAAAAAATATTCAGATGGCTAGTGTTCTCAGCAATGAATTTTAATGTACAGCCTCACTCTCTAATTCCTTAAAGATATTTAAATTGTGTCAGTGGCAGGGAATTTTGGAAGCATTGTAGGTGACCCATATCTTCATATTCAGGGACTGTTCTATAGGTAGGTGGTAACATAGGCACCAGTGAGAAATAATAGGACACCAACCAGAAAATCATCTTTTGCAGCCATGCTAAATGGTGCCTTCATGTCCAAGGAGAGTCCATTTGCTCCACATGACAGAGCACTCTGTTCTCAAAACTTTTTTCAGGAACCAAGGTAATTACATAAGATCCAAGAAATAGACAAGTTGACCTTATTTTAAAATATGCCTGCCTTGGGCCAGGAGTGGTGGCTCCCACCTGTAATCCCAGCACTCTGGGAAGCCGAGGCAGGTGGATTGCCTGAGCTCACAGGTTTGAGACCAGCCTGTGCAAAAATGAGACCAAATCTCTAAAAATAGCTGGGTATTGTAGCAGTTACCTATAGTCCCAGCTACCTGGGAGGCTGAGACAAGAGAATTGCTTGATACCAGGAGTTTGAGGTTGCTGTGAGCTATGACACCATGGCACTCTACCAAGGGGTGACAAAGTGAGACTCTCAGGAAAAAAAATATGTCTGCCATAATTACTCAAAGAATGATTTAGTTGTCTATAAAATTTATACTTATTTATTAAATGCATCTCTTACAGGGAGCCATCTGAACACATATCCAGGGACAATCCTATAAATGGGATTTGGGGGATATACTAAAATGCTTTCTAAGAGAGCAGAAGGTCCCTGCTATATACAGGGTGTTAGAGGAAGCTGATAGCAACTCCCACATTTAATGTGAGTTGAGGTCACATGTCATATGTAAATTTTATCATACTTACCTGTCAACCCATGTCAAAGGAGGTTATGGAACTAAGAAATAAGTCATCAGTAGAAAGTAAGTGGTGGCCCCTCCGGCACTGGATAGACAATACAGTCTCAACCCCAGCCTCCTAACCCCTTGTAAGAAAGCCAGTGATAGGGTCAAGTAGGTACTCTCAGAGTTCTTACTTAGCATAGCCTTTTCCACACCAAAGGGAGCAAATAGAAACCTTTTCCTTAGCTAAAAAGAAATTTTGAGAGCAATTGGTCTAATCCTTCTCAACCACCAGCTGGAGACATTTTAAACATATATAATGTTGTCCTCCCACATGTTTTGATGCAGATTTACAGTATGTCCTGGTATGTGATTTAAACATTTCCCCAAGTGATTTTCACCTTATTTTAAAGATGAGGAATATGGCCAGAATGGTTGTACCATCTCTTAGAATTTCCTTATCTGCAGGCCTGTGTCACTGACTCATTGAGCAATGCCTGTTCATTAGGGGGGCATCCCAGTAAGTATCAGGCCAGACTCAGGGAGAGCTGCTGGTCACAAACAGGTAACATTTATGTCACAAAATATGTGCAACTAAGTTATCCGTATGTCCTGTTCAGGCTCTGGAGTCAGAACATAATGTAAAAAAATTTCATATGAGCAAAATTATTCTTTAAACTTATTTAGGGAAACCCTGTGTTGACAATTGACATATCCCTAGGTAAACCCAAGAAATCCAGTTCTGCCTCCAGCTTTAGGAGAGATTGCTGTAGGTCGTTGTATTGTTGTTGTTATTGTTTGTTAAGTTCTCATTCAGCAAAACATGAAGTTTTTGGCTTATATTTAGGAGCAATATGTCAGAGACGCAATAACAATCTTACATCGTAGTATCTTACTAAGGTAGAAAGAAGCTAAGGAATAGCTGAGAACTTGAACCAACTGGAAGAAAAAAACAAATTCATATTTCTTATCTCATGCAAAAGTTTATTGTGAAAAAGTAAGTTGCATCATTTAAAATATTTCCCTCTTAATTGTCTTTCTTTAAATGGTATACACCACACAGGGTATGTGTGCATGTGCCATCTCCCACCATTGGCCATCGCTTGCCCTGGTGCCCAATAACTCACAGAGAAGGTGACTGCAAACCTTGCTTCAGAACTAAGTCTGAGGTCAGTATCTCAGGTTCCACCTGGGGCTTTCACTTCTCTGCTGAGGCCCTCAAAGCTGGGATCACACATGTGAATACTTCATTTTGAACAGATTTTAGTAGCTTGGATTCAACATAGGCTCAGGTAACTGTAGATAGCCCAACGTTCTTCTATTCTCTGCTTTGTGCAAATGAAGACACCCTTCACTAAAATGTTGGGGGCTTTCTGGTGTAGACGTCTAAGAATTCATGAATAAAAATGAAGAGAACAGAATCTGACTGAGGAGGAGCTGTTAGCAAACTCTCTGTCACTGAACTCATGGTTACGTCCCACAATGTTGGATGCCTGTAGGTCATATTCCTGTGAGGTTTCTTCTAATACTATTATAAGAGCGGAGGCAAGAGACTGGGGAAGCCATTGCTTTGTAAACTTATTTATGTTCTTACCCTACTGAGTAGCAATGTCATCATCAAAGGATGCTTGTCCCCATAGGGGTCACTGCTTTGCCTAGATATGATTATAGAGATGGTTCCAGCTGTGACCACAGCATGCAGAGTCCTGGCTGAGAACACTGTCCATCAGCAGGCAAATCTTTGATTCCACTAGAATGGGAAAGGACCTTTTTTATTCTTCCTTCAGTTGAGCTAGAAGACAGTGGCAAGACCTATGACTTTTTCTTCAATCAGGTAGCACATGGGTCCTATTAAATTAAGGTGGGAATCATGAAAAAGGATTATTTTTCCTCCCTACTAGGGAGGAAGGAAAACGCATGCTTGCCGTTCATGAAAATGGTAGAATGTCCTTCAGTAGGACCTCCCAGTGTTGTTTTTATCCCTATGTCTGATGTAGATCCAACCACATGCTCAGAGGTTTATTTTCTATTTATAAAAAAAAAAGTCACAACATTTGGATAATCAGCACATTTAATTTCATAAGGAGCTTTAAAAGTTGGCTATTTTGAAACCACCATGTAATCCATATCATTCACAGAAAATCAACATGGCAGCCTCTCCTCCTCCACTAAATGGGTCAAGGTTGTTAATATCAACTCTAAAGATACACCCATGTGGGGGTTGGCGATCTTCTTAAAGGCACACAGACAGCACATGCAAATGCTGCCTGATCTCTGCTAGGCTACTTAGGGAGCCTCGAGAAACAGGGAGACCAAAGCTTCCTACTGTCCTGATCGCGCTGTGCAACATGGGCAAAACCATGGCTGCGGGCGTATCAGTGGGCTGCTCCAGGGGACAGGCATCAATGTCACTGCATCGTGGAGCAGGAAGAGATGTGGCTCAAGGTGATGGATGAAGAAACTGAGTCCAGAGAGATGGAGTTAATTGTCCAAGGCGATCTGATTAGAACCCAGTTTATTTTTTGTTTTGGTTTTTACATTTCGTCCAAAGTTCTAATGTATACATAGCTTCCTCTTTGGAATAAGAGTAGCAAGTGATGGTTTTAGGGACTGCACACTTCCTCTTACCCACACTACTTTCAGGAGACACAATTCCCTGTCTGGCAGCCTGAAAGAGGAGCTGAGCTTCTGTTCCACTGTGGCCTCAAGAGCACAGTCCTACAGGAATGGAAGCTGCCCCATAGTCTCATGAACGTCTAACTAGACTTTGCAAAAGGATCTATTGTCTTTCCAACATACCAACCCCAACCCTAAGAACATGCTCCACATCATCTCAGCAAGCCTCTTCTCTCTTTTTAAGCCCTGCACCCTGAAGTTTAACTGTGAAGTTCTCTACCTCCCCTGCCTTCTGCTGCTTCTTGTCCCCCCCTCTCAGTAATGCATCCATTAACACCTGTTTCCTACTTTCAGGTTACACCTAAGGAGGGGGAAGATTCTCCCATCAGAAAAGTAATTAAGTAATATCTTTTAATTTTCCTCTGGCATGAAGCTAAGTACTAAAAAACCGACTTTTTCCCCCAGAATATTACAGGGGTACAGACATTTGGTTACGTGAATTGCTTTTGTATAGTTACACGAATTGCTTTGTACAGAGTCAAAGTGTGCCCATCCCCCAGAAAGCGTGTACTGTACTCATTGGGTGTGAATCAACCCATCCCTTCCTCCCTCCTCCCACCTACTTTTTAAAAGCACGCTAACTCATTTTACTACTTAGGACAGAGATCTCAAATATTTTTCTGGCCCCATACATTTATAGGATGCTCAACATAGCAGGGGTTCTCAGAAAGGGGTGGAATAAACTAAGTACAATATGTACTTTTGAAAAAAAAAAGAGAGAGAGAGAAAATCCTCCAAGGGATTCTCAACCTTTTCTCCAGTTAAGAATTATGAGCTTAAGCTGTTAAAACTAAAAATAGATGGCCCTTCCATTTTGCTGAAATATCCTGCATTTTGCCTCAGTTTTGGTTCTTCACTCAAGCCAACAGAATGGGTGCTATGACCCTGACAAGTCCCCAGCAATCTGTGACATCTTCAGCAAAGTATCCTCATAAAGCAATCCCTCCCCCCAAAGCTGCAGGAGAGGTGGCAGCTGATTACTCCTGTTCTCCAGATCTTCTACCTTCATTACCATTTTCCTTTCCCAGCTCCAGGTGGCAAAGAAATCCCAGGGAAATACTCTAATCAACCTATTTGGGGTTTCATGGTCACATATGGCCACACCTAGAAAAACTGTCCAACTCCAGACCAGACACAGAAGCAGGGTTATAGTAGAACAGGAAAATGTCCAATTAATTGACTACAAGAATTTCCTCTTCCTTGAAATTTAACTGCCACATCTGCAAAATTAAAGATGAAAAAAATGCCTACTTTGAAGAGAATCTTGTAAAAACATAGTGGTGTGTTTTAGGACCAAGCACTGGCCATGGGGTATATCAAGGATCAGATGAATATCAGCTTCCCTTCCCCCTTTAGCTTTTTCAAGGGTTGAGTCCACGTTGAGAATGCCTTCTAGAAGCCCCAGACCTAGTGGTAGTATATATGAATCTCCCCCTACCTCTGTTTAAACAAAATCGCCACTCTTCCACCACCACGGAGTATTTTTCTAGTTTCTCTCTGTACCACCTCTGCTCCACTCTGTCTATCTGGAAGCAGTGGGGGCATGGTCCAGCAGGGCTGGCAGAGAAGGACATGTACTGATTATACATGGCACTGTAGTCTGGTGTTGCCAGAGCTCCCTGGAGCCTTGATTATCCCGACGCCCCTTATTAGGAAGAAGAAACAATCACTGGACTTTGAGCTTTCCACAGAGAATAAGGGTGAGGAACAGGGTATTGAGCAACCTCATCTTAATGCCTAAAAACGTATGATTAGCCCCCTCCCCATTCTAGACATATTACTAAAGCAGCAAAATTTATATTAACCCATGTGCTTGCCTCTTTCTGACCAGAACAGAGTTATGGGACATGGAGGCAACATCATTGGGCTTTAATTTCTAGGTTCGAGACGTCAGTGTGCTGTTGTGAGTAAAGCAGGGTGGGGCTGGAAAGCTATGTGGATTTTTCTATGTGGCAAACTCTCATATGGGGCAGTGTATGGTGACACCAAGCTCTGGAAACCACAACCTGCCCCAAGAAGAAGAGGAGTTCCCTTGGAGTTTGGTTTAATCCTAATAGTGGGATCAATGTAATTGTTTGTCACAAATGTCCACAAAGACAGCCTGAGAGTAGGGAGGGATGGGGGGAGAGAGGCAGGAAAAAAAAAGAGGCAGGAAGGAGGGAGGGAGGGAACAGAAGGGAGGAGGGAGGGAGGAGGAGTTGGGGGAGGGAAGGAAAGTAGATGAATGGAGGTGGAAAGAAAACAAAAGGTTTATAAGTCATCAGGGTTCTTGACAAGCAAAAGTGATAGGGAGTATCTGCAGAGTCTGGGAGTAATTTCCCTCCATTATGTCACAGCCTATGAGCATCATGCTTGGCTGAGCCAAAGGATACATTTCTACGGCAGCATACGAGGATGATCATTACCATAACCACATTCCTGCACAGGATGTGAATGTTTCAAAGATGGAATGTATGTCTCTAAACACACATACTATTACATCAGACAGCACCAAAAACTGAGGCCAGCCACGATATTCAAATGACATCAGCAGACACACAAAGACATTTAGGAGTGGGGGCTGCATTGGTTTCTTTTGGGTCTCTGCCCCACCCCTCTACACTGTGAAGAGCTGGCCGATGCTGCATTATCCTTTTTGAGTTTCTGCAAATAATCATCTGTAGAAATTGGGGCTCGGTGTGAAGGATATAACTTTCCCATAAGTGTAAGCACCATTTTATCCCCTTTTTAAAAGCCACAAAGATCCTAAGGCATTTCATGTCCGAGACATAAGGCAGGCCCCACACTGGAGTTTTTTTGGGTGATCCATAATGTGATGCTGAAATAAAAGTGACAAACAATTTTTAACACTGCATATGTTCAAAGACCTCTGCCAAGGAGGGGAAAAATAGTCTTGGCACCAGAAGCTAAAGTGCAACAGTTCCTTTGTGATCAGTAAAGAGGAAACAAGTGGTTGTGTCCTCGACCCTGGCAAATTCGCACAAGAGCAGCCTACTAGCCATTCTGGAGGCTGGATATGCATTTCGTCAGTGGATTCCCAATTCTGTTTTCTGGGGTAGAGGAATTTGCTCAGCTCTTTCAATAGTTTGTGGATTCTGTGTCTGAATGTTGGAAGGCAGAGGAGAATGATAAGGCTAACTGCTTCCACAAAATAGAAAGCAACATCTTTACTTCCAAAGGATATCAACGATAAACGCAAAACCAATTTCGTCTCTAGCTATTAGCTAGAGTTGACCTTGAGGTCTAGACCACACTAGGCAAGGTCTAGGACCTTGTCTAGCAGCAAATTACAGACGTGGACACCTGTCTCAGAGCAATGCCGCCTCATACAAGGAGCGACTCGGGATCCCTGGCCACATCTGTGGGCTCCCTACTTAGAATGACAAACAGCAATACCACAGGTGTTGTGTTTCTGTCGGAAGGCGCACAGTAAACAATTTAGATGACAAATAGATGGCATTTACCATTTTGAACGACAATCTGTTTGTGCTAAAAAAGCAGTTTAAAAAATTATGTCAGGCAAAGACCCAAACCCTTGCAAGTGAGGAGAGAAAACTTCCACCTTCCTCCTTTGGAATTGGAAGCTGAGTTTGGTTTTGAAGATGCAGAGCTGGAGTTTTTCTCCACCAGTGATTTCTAAGTCTAGATAAGTGTCTGCCAAAGGCCACAAAGATGAACCAAGGGCTCCCCCATTGAACTGTTCTCACCCTAGAACAACGGGCTCTGTTTGCAGTAGAGGACAGTAGTGTTGCTATGAGGAAGAGATTAGGGAATCTCCATGGAGAGGATGATGGGAAAGATTTGGTCTGCAACAGTCTGTAAAGATGATACTGGAGCGAGGCCTAAAGGCCTCAGGTGGACGTGGTCTCCCCCCTGGACAGCTACATGTGGCACCAGCTTTAATTGGAGGCCCTAAGGATGATCGGCTTCTGTCCTCTGTCTCTATTTGATAACTGGTAGGGGAAGGAATGAAAGCTTGGATTTCCTTCATGGTACAACTGAGCCCTGATTAGTACTAGTTTTCCACATTTAAAATTCCCTGGAAATCTAGTCTTCCAGGCAGAATCTTCATCTTAGATGCCTCATCCTCTTAGAGGACTTCCTGGGAAACTTGATCCGTGTCCCCTTAGGCTATTTGAAGTATTGAATATGACTGCCATGGCTCAGAAATTCCTCACAATATCAGGCCATCTGCAGCTTTGAAGGGTGAAATACATTGTGTTTTGCTTTCTGTGAAAAAAACATTACAAATATGTACATTACCCCAGTGACTGATAGCCCAACACTATGTGGGTCCCTGGGGCAGAACAATAGAATGGGCATTGTCAAAGCATTTCTTAGGCCGGCTTCCAGACATGAGTGGGGTGTCTCAGAGCCGTGGATGAGGGAAATAACTATTAATTTTGTCTTCAGACTGCGAGAAAGGTGAGGAATGCATGAAATTGAGTATGATGGCGAGAGCAGTACCCCCAGTTGGGAGTCCAGGCCACATTTCCACGGCTCCCTTTCTTAAGAGCCCCTTCTTTTGTTTACCTATCGCTGTAATAAAGTTACCAATTGAGAAAAATGGGGCACTTATGGAAAGGTTATCATGCTAATTGCTGTCAATTTTAATAGCCAACTCCGATATTCTTTTCTTTTGGTTTTCTGAACTCTAGACATTCTTTAATACTTAATTTAGCTGAAAAGGTCAGGGGGTAATCTCCATCTCTCCCCACCTCATCCTGACCCCTGGGCTTCTCTGCCACGTTCTCTCTTCACACAGGACTTGCCTTTCTTTCTATTTCTCTTCTGTGTTGAGAGATAATTAGCTCTCTGGTCTTCTCATGGCAATAATTCAGTTCTCAGTAGTGAATATTCTTTTTTAAATTTGTTGTTGTTGTTGCACTTTTTTGGCTGGGACTGGGTTTGAACCCACCACCCTCCATATATGGGACCGGTGCCCTACTCCCTGAGCCACAAGCACCACCCTCTTTTTAAAATTTTTTAATTCAGGAGTCATTATATTTTTTAGTTCTGGCAAGCCCTTTTTGTGCCTCAGTTATATGCCTCTTGAGAATTCCCCTTTCTTTTTTTGGTCAAGTGCTGCTTCATCTCTTTTACTAAACATGCCTCTTTTGGAATCAACTATATTATTTATTAAGCTGTTCTCTCCATCTTGAGTTCCCAAGTCCCCTTTAAATATACGCTAATGACCTTCCCCTCACAGTTCAGACTTTGGGCAAATTAAACAAGTGGAAGTTGGACAACAGAACATGTTTCTTCTATTTTTGTCCATTGGGCACAAGGACTCCAGTCAGCTGCCTCTGGGTGTGGGAGAGTCTGGCTACCCCAGCTAGCAGTGATTGTGAGATTGGACGTAAGCAAATCAACTCCTGTTGTGTAAAGAATACAAAAAAGTGTCCATTCCTTCTAGTTTAGAAATCAATGTAAGTAAATGACGAAGTATAAAAGCTCATTATATGATAACATCAATTATTTATGGTACACGACAGCCAAAATCCCAAGCAAATGTATCCTAAGGGAAAGATGGCCACTGATGGGAGAAGCCCATTGCATGGATTCTCCATTCTGTAGAGAAAAATTTTAGGAAGCCTGAGCAGCTAAGAACCCCAGAAGATGAAACCTGACCCACCAAACTCAGTCTTAGCCTTGCCATTAGCAGGGGTGATTGACCTGTGAATGGACAGACAGAGTCATTACGGGGCCATGTGTAAGCAGATGAATGAATATAGATGATAATCAAAGACATGGCAGAGACAGAAATAGAGATAAGATAGAGAGAAGTGGGTAATGAGAAAGAAAATGAAAATGGAATACCGTATTGCATTTATAGTTTGGGATTCTAGTCATTCATGAGACTCTGCTCTAGTTCCGGCCCTTGAATTTCAACTCATCTTTAGAATTATACTAATTTATAAAACATATTCTCCCTTATCTAAACTGGCTTGACTGTATTTCTATTTTTTGTAAGCAATCATAAACTACAACCAAATCCAAGTTAAATTTATGGTAATCTGATCAATTCCACTATGTCTTTCTTTCTCACTTCTTTCTTGAGCTTTAGGCTCAAATAGCCAACTGTCGGTTGGAAATCTTCACTGCATATCTGAAATTATCTCAGACTTAACTATTTGCAAAATAATTCTTGTTTTATATTTTTCATGCAAACATGTTCCTATATCCATTTTCTTCATCTCAATAAATGCACCAAAATCTATCCAGGGTGCTTAGACCCCAAATTAATTGTCATTCTTGATTCTTCTGTTTTGGTTCCATAGCACATCTGATTTACCTCTATAATAGACATTACTACTTTTTCACAATATTCACCTCACTCTATTCTAAACACACAAAAGGACTGTATTTCATTGTCCCCTGGAACTTGGTCTCTGGGTACCTTTCTCTGGACAATGAAATATTAGAGAAAGTTAAATTCATCACTCTTTTTATAAGCCTTGCTACAAAGGAATGGTCTGTTCCTGTCATGTTGACAGATGATATTTCATACATTAGAATATCTATTAGCCTGGGTTTCTGATTAAACCAGAGCCCTATACCAACTTAAGATATACAAATAATGTGAGCAAGAAAGAAACTTGTGCTGTTTTATGATGCTGACATTGAGGGACTGTTTGTCACTGCAGCATGAGCTAGCTCGTCCTAACTGAAAACAATGCCCAAGTCCTGACAGCAGCATCATTAATGTATGTACCAAACTTGGTACTTGCTACCTCTTTTTCTACCATCACAGTATTCCAAAGTACCCTCATCTTGTAGCATCTGGATTTATTGCAAGAGCCTTTTAATCAGTTTTTACCATCCACCATCCTACTCTAATCTCTCTCAAGGCTATTTTCCAAAGAGCATCTAGGCTTGTTTGTTGAAGGTGAATTACATTGCATTATTCCCCTGCTGAAAAGTCTACAATAGCTACTCATTAGAATAAAAGTTAATTTCTTAATTTAATTCATAAAACCTTATAATCTGACCTCTGCCTATTTCTCTAGATTTATTTCCTGCCTTTCTTTTATCTCTCTGTTCCATCCATACTGGTTCTTTTTTTCTTTTTGAGACAAAGTCTCACTGTGTTTCCCTTGGTAGAGTGCGGTGGCATCACAGCTCACAGCAACCTCTAGCTCTTGGGCTTAGGTGATTCTCTTGCCTCAGCCTCCGAAGTAGCTGGAACTATAGGCAACTACCACAACCTGGCTGTTTTTTTGTTGCAGTTTGTCTGGGGCTAGGTTCAAACCCACCAACCTCGATGTATGGGACAGGTGCCCTACTCACTGAGCACAGGTGCCACCTTTTTTTTTTTTTTTGGTATTGTTGTTGCTAACAATAAGCTCATTCTCTCCTCAGGGTTTTTGTCTTGGTTCCCTGTGTGTGGAATGTTTTACCTCAAGACCTCTGGGTGGCTTGGCTTATCCTCTCTCATTGTATGAATCTTTGTCCCAGGATTATATCCTTAGCACAGTCTCTACATTATCTAAAACCACATCCTCCAAACACTTGCTATCCAGTTCCCTTGTTTCATTTTGTAAAGCACTGTTTGAAATCCTATTTTTTTATTTGATTAATTTATGTTAAGCAAACATAATTTTTTTCTAGGCTACCAGTAATATAAGGCAAGAATTTTGTTTTTCAGTGCACTGTCCCTGGAATAAAGCATCTGATGCTTAGTGAGAGTTAATAAATATTTATCAAATGAGTGAATTAATGAATAGCTTAAACAATCAGGGTGCCAAAATAGTACTGCAACGAAGAGACAATTGAATTAGAACAATACTTTTTTATAAGTCCTTAACATAGTTTGTTATAACAGAGCAAATGATAAATCAAAATACTGCTAGATAATCAATTATTTATGATCTACCATGTATAATTCATGTATTAAGTAAAATCTACTGTGTTCAAATTAAGTTGTTTAAATTAGCATATTGAAATAAGGAGACTCTTAAGAAATAATCAGCACAGGTTATATTTAAAGGTGCAATAGTATTGCTAAATTGTGTTCCTCCATCTAAATTATCTATATATTCTATAATGGACCTAAGAAATAGTAAAAAAAAAAAAAATAGATATAAAAGCAAAAAACTGGACTCAAAGACAGGGAGGCAGTGAATTAAATGGAAAATGTTAGGCTAAGAAATTTCTATGGATAATGACTTTCTAAATAGTTGAGCAAGAGAGGACCAATCACCAGCATCTGTGAACAAGCTGCCAATGGGACATGTGACTGACATGTTTGTTCTTCCTCATTCCCTCCTGAGGTCTGTGTACTCATGTAACTTCCATCACCTGCCAACATGCACACGTGGAAACTTCCACTGAGCCACATCCCTGGATCGTTCTTCTAGTGGGAAGGACGGATATGCACTGATACACTCGCTCTCTTATCAGCTTTCACTCATGCAAACCACTACACATTTGGAAAGCAGATGGTCCAGGTGTGGCACATTTACTGAATCTGAGAGATTCAGTGACGATAACTGGCTTTTCAAGGCACTGAGCTTCTCCCCCGGCCGCCATGGCATTCTAAGGAGGAATGTCTGTTACAGCCACAAGAACTGGCTCTGACACTTGGCTTTGTGACTTTCCAATCCTGAGTGTGCCATTTAACTTTTGGATGCTGGATGAGGACCAGGATAATAATATCGATCTTAGATGTAAGGTTTCAGAAAGTTGCTGTGAAAATAAAATAATATGGGTCAAAGATATGTTTTGTAAGGTGGCTATTTTAGATATTTGTTTTTATTCTGCTTCTTTGAGGTAATTTAGGGAATCCTCTAAATTGAAGTTGTCATATTTATATATTATGAAGTAAAAGGAAAAGAAAGAGCTACCACCAAAATGGATTATAAAATATAATAAATTGTAATAATCAGAAAATGACATTGTTGTTTCCTTAAACGCACAAAGCCCCCAAGCTCTCTCATTAGAAAATCCACAGCCAGCCTCTATACCAAACCATTTCCAAATAATCCATTTTCCTACTCAAGAATAAAGCTAAATTCATGTCCATTAGACTTTGAAAGAAAGTCTGAACAGCCCTTATGTGAATACCTGAGCAGAGAAACAAAAGCCAGAGGGAAATGCACAATATTGTTCACTGTCTGAAACTTACTTGCTGTTACAATATGGAAATTGATAAATCTCTAACATATAAATCTCCCTCAACTCTAGTTGTTGTGTTGCTATATCTATTTGAATAATTCTCCTGTTCATCACTAACCATATCTCTAAATAGGAGGCATGATGAATACTCTGATGGAAGAAATCTAGTTTCATAAAAACTCCTGGTCATAACAATTTAGCTGTCAATTATCCAAGACCGTACCAACTAATCTCACAGGCAGAAGTCACTTCAGGGAAGGGATGAGTTATGAATGCAGAGAACACAGGATACCAAATAATTACCGAACACCAAGATTTGCAAGTCAACAATGATTTTTCTTTAAGGAAAATAGCACAGGAAAACCTCTAATTCTTAATGAAATCCATCCTGTTCCCCCTTTCACATACACACAACCCCTGTTATAAAAAGATATAAAAATGAAAGTATGGCTAAATAAATCAGATTACTTTGCTCATTTTCACCATTGAATAAATCAATAGTGTTACTTCAGCCAATTAATTACAAGAAAATCTTTAATCACCCCATGTAAGCTAAATTAAGAATGGCCAGCTAGCCTTAGCTCAATGACTTGGTTCAGTTGATATTTATCTTTTTTGAATTGAATGTCAAATTATACCATCCTGAGTAATCACTGACATGCCCCCTTACCTCGTGGTGATTCTTGGCCAGCCATTCTTTAGTAGTGCTGAGGGCAATGACTGCAGCAGGCTCATTTGGAAAACCTAAGTGAAAAGCAGGGAGAAAAATGAACAAAAATAGATGAAGACAATTGAGTGGTAAAT
>CAUYQV010130881.1:0-29960 GCA_963574575.1 Galagoides demidoff
ACAATGATTAACCAAATGATATGAAAGTTATGTTAACCAGCTTGATGAAGATGTTTCAAATTGTATATGAAACAGCACAATGTACCCCATGTTGGCATCAATGTACACAGAAATCAATTAATAAAAAAAAATAAATAAAAAATGCCAAAAAAAAAAAAATTAAAAAAAAAATAAATAAAAAATAAAAAAAGAAAGAGAAAAAAAAGAAAAAAAAAAAGAAAATAGACTAATGGCCAATCAACATATGAATAAATGCTCAACATCACAAATCAACAGTGAACTCCAAATCAAAACCACCACCAAATATCACCTCACCATAGTGAGAATGGCTTTTATCAAAAAGTCCCCAAACAATAGATGCTGTCATGGATACAGAGAGAAAGGAACTCTTATACACTGTTGGTGGGACTGCAAACCAGTACTACTTCTATGGAAAGTTGTATGGAGATTCCTCAGAGAACTACCTGCCATTTGACCTAGCAATCCACTACTAGGTATTCAAACAAAGGAAAAGAAGTCATTTTATCAATAAGACACCTGCACTTGAATATTTACTGCAGCACAATTCAAAATCATAAAGATAACCATATCTATGGCAGCACAATTCAAAATCATAAAGATAATTCATGAGTGGATTAACAAAATGTAGGGGGGGTATATACATATATGTATGTGTGTATTTGTGTGTGTGTGTGTGTGTGTGTGTGTTACTCAACCAAGGAAAGGCGACTTAATCCCTTTTGCAACAATTTGGAAGGGACTGGAGGCCATTATCTTAAGTGAAGTGTCTATAAGAAGGGAAAAAAAAATTCAACATGTATTCACAATCAAATTGGAACTAATGATCAACACTCAAGTGCACAGATAAAATTAAAGCTCATTGGAAACCTAGCAGGTGGGAGGTGGGAGGAGGGGATGGGGGCAATCATACCCAATAGGTACAATGAACACTGTCTGAGTGACAGGCACACTTACAACCCTGACTTAAGCAGTATAAAAGTAATCCATATAACCAAAACATCTGTACCCTGGTAATATTCTGGAAAAAAACCCAAAGTGTAGACGATGAGTTTCACCACCACGGAGATGCCCACTATGAAAGACATCAAGTTCCAGTCCAGGATTTTGGCAATAAAACTGAGTTTGATGCATTCACATACTAGATATTCACCCAGTCTAGTAAAGTACCTTTGGATTAAAAACATTAAGCTCAAAAAAAAAAGAAAAAAAACCCAAGAAAACAAACAAAAAATCTATACCTCATAGTTTTATCAAGAAAATAATGTATTTAAGATTGAAGGGCTCATGATGTTCAAAAGACTAATGTTTTCAGACTCTTTTACAGGTTACCCACATATCCTGGTTTATGATGAAAATCTATAGAATCTGCATATACATATAGCAATATCTATTTTCCTTATTACACTGTGCACTTATTACAAAGTTTCAATATGTATGCCATTCGTTATATAATTATATGAGAGATTTTATTTCCAGACTAACCATTACATTATTTTTGAAATTGTACTAAATTACAAATATTTTAGCTTTTAATATTCATGCTGTTGAAATGCAGAGATTAAACTGAAAATCTCTCCCTATCATATCTTTTCATTTTGTGAATTATTGGCAACTGTCAAGCCTCAGATTTTCAGAAAATATCATTTTTCTATCAAAAATGAAGCTACTTTTCTGATATCCTTGCCTTTTTTTTAATTTTTACTTTAGTTGGGTTTAAAAGAATTTATTCTCATGTCTTCAGAAATTTGATGTCAGAGAACTCTTCCATGTCATTAGGGTTTCATAGCAATGTCTGTGAATCCTACGGTCCACTCATATTGGACAAAGTACCTTAGACTGGGTTATTTCTGAACAACAGAAATGTATGTGTCAAAGTTTGGGAGGCCGGCAAGTTGAAGATCAAGGTGCCAGCAAACTCAGTTTTTTGGTGAAGCTTCTCTGCTTCACAGATTACACCTGCCTGCTAGGTCTTTCCATGGTGGAAAGAAAAACAAATTCCCTTAGGCCTCTTTTCTAAGGGCAGTACTCCTATTCATGAGGCCTCTATCCTCATGATTAGTCACCTCCTAAGAGGTTCACATCTTTTTTATTTATTTATTTTTTTTAATTGAATGGTAACTATGTACATTAATGCACTTCTGGAGTACAGTGTGGGGTTTTCACATGCAATCCGAAATACTTCCATCAAACTGATCAACACAGCCCTCATGTCATTTTCTCAGTTATTGTTTTAAAACGTTCTGATTCTACTCTTTGAGAGTTTCACTTGTACCCCTGTAAGATAAACCTCAAAAATGATCCCTCCAATCCCCCTCCCTCTGATATCCTTGCCTTTTCTTATACATGTATAGAGAATCACTTACGGAAATACTATTTCAGATATCAAATATGCCTTCAATAAAAACGAAGCTGCATGTAGCGGCTCACACCTATAATCCTAGCACTTTGGGTGGCCAACGCAGGTGGATTGCTGGAGCTCAGGAGTTAGAGATCAGCCTCAGCAAGAGCAAGACTCTGTCCCTAAAAACTAGCCAGGTGTTATGGCAGGTGCCTGTAGTCCCAGCTACTCAGGAGGCTGAGGCAAGAAGATTGCCTGAGCCCAAGGGTTTGACATTGCTGTGAGCTTTGACACCACGGCACCCTACCTAGGAAAAAAGAGTGAGACCTGTCTCAAAAAAAAAAAAAAGGGGGGGGGGGGAAGAAGAAGAAGCAGCAAGCTGCAGTTCTATGCAGGGAAAAGTAGAACTTGCATTGTTCAGGACAATGTAACATGCCAAGAGATCTGACACATGCAGTCTGCATTTATGCTTACAGAGTACATCAAAAGTCTACATTTTGAAAAATGTATCTTAACTTTAAGTATCTTTATTTGATAGAATCTTTATTGCCTAGCATTATTTAATGAAGAGGTAGGAAAAGATGAAGTGAGAGAAGGAGGGAGGGAGGGAAAGAGAGAGGGAAGGAAGGAAGGAAGGAAGGAAGGAAGGAAGGAAGGAAGGAAGGCAGGCAGGCAGGCAGGCAGGCAGGCAGACATATGAGTCAGGGTTCTTTGTTAAAAGAAGACAGGGCAACACTAGCCACGTTAATCAGAAAGAGATTTATCAAGGCATATAGACAACTCCAAAAATTCTTGAGATCACAGGAGAAACAGATTGCAGGAGGAGTTCCCTGAATTATTATACTTCTTGTCTCACCTCAGAACTGGTTTGTCAAAATCAAGAAACTGGACCAGAAACCCATCCCAAAGCCACTCACCTCAGAACCTCCAGGCCCCATCACTTCCATGAGGAATTCCAGGGGAGAACTTCTCTGAGCTTGCCCTTTATCTCAACATACCTAATCTCTAAAACAACGTTTTGTACAGGGTAAAGAAGACTCAATAGCTTTTGGTTTATTATTATTATCATTTTATATTATTGGAAATATATGTTTTATAATGTGAAAACTAGCACACATGGGCAGAGACTTCTTTAAAACATTAGAAGACACAAAAAATAAATTTATTATGAAATTGTTTAATAACCTCAAACTGGAAAGTTTAAATATTTGTTCCAGAAAAGAGCTGACTGTCTTAATAGAAGCAGATTTCAGCTAGCACATTTCTTTAAAACTTTCAGCAAATGTATTTAGATTCTGGTCTTTTAAGTTTTTTTTCTCTCTTTCCTCACAGTTGTTTAAAAATACAAAGAAAAAGAGAGAGAGAGAGAGAGAACTTTCAATTCCTTAACCTGTTCTAATAAAATGAAGAATTATTTCTGAGATGGTAAGTCAGTTTTAGCACCAGTGGATCAGCCAGTTGTTCTTTGATTATTTATATAAAAAAAAAAAAAAAGGAAGACTGGAGCTACAATTCTATGTTCCTCACCATTGTTTTGAGTCCTAGTTCTGATAGCTTATTCTTCCAAACTGGAAATGGGTGTTCTTTTATATGAGAATAGTTCCTATCATCATATTATTGAAAATTATTTACTTGACATAATTTTTACTTGAATAACAAAAATCAAAACTAAATAAAAAATAAAATTCAGAGTTCAATGTTCTGAAAAAAAAGTATGTATCTGAAATGTAAATAATAAAAATAATGTTTCCTTTAATTGATGCTAGATGGTTTCAGGATTCTTGCATTGTGTAAGAGAGTTAGCATCAAAATCTTGGGGAAATTAGAAAACACTGGATTGTTTTTGAAATGTTCTGATAACATTTCAAACCAGAATGATGGCAATCCAAATGCCATTTGAACTATTTCTTTTCCCTCAAGGATTTCTCTTCTTTGATGCAAAGTTAGTCCACATTTTCTAGTCTCCTTAAATGGAACTAGGTGACCATTTCTCACCAATTGAATGTGAGTCGAAGTGATGTGTTCCAAGTTTAGATTTATATGCTTAGGGTGGCACCTGTGGCTCAAGGAGTAGGGGACCAGCCCCGTATGCTGGAGCTGGCAGGTTCAAACCCAGCCCCAGCCAAAAAAAAAAGATTTACATGCTTACAAATTCAGTATACTTTCTCTATATTATCCCTTTTTTGTCTGCTGCTGGATACACAGATGATGTTAGTGGCCCTGAAGACTGGTAACGCTACGAGGATGGATAAAGCCTGAATCCTTGAAAGATTGTGTGGAGCAGAGTCTCTGCTGACTCACACTTCACTGTCGAGTGAACACAAAATAAATTATTGTCTTAAACCAATGAGATTTTGAAGATTTACTTTTAAAACTTTCTTAGTTGTTAACTCTGACTAATATATATTCTTCTGTAAAGATAGAATGCTTTAGACCAGGTTATTAATATAAAAATGTGATCTACCTATTAAAACTTCCATAGTTCATATTGGTGTGAAAGTATACTTCAAATTCTGAATAATGCTATAAATATGTTTTTATTATTATTAAAATACTGAAATATAAATAGATAAAATACTCATAAAAATATTAACAGTTATACAGAATTCAGTATTTCTATTGTGTTTGTGATTTGAATGGAATTTGGGAAAAGGAAGGGTAGACAAGCAAAAGTCCCCTTCACTTTGAATTTTCTGAGAAGTAGTCCAAGTTAAAGAACGAGAGACATTTGGCTTTCAACTATTCTAATAGCTGCATTTATTAAGAAAAATACAGATGTAGGAGAAAATGCAAAACATAGGACAGACACCATTTAAAAGATATAACAAAGCTGAATCTTGACCTTGCATTGTTTCTGTTTCTCCCTTAATGCACTTTTATTTAATTTGGCTTAGCTATTTTAAAGACCATATTACTCTGGAGAAGCAGCGCTTCAGAATTCATCTGGGTCACAGGAACTTTCTCACCACTCCATTCTAATTTGCAGTTTTGCTATAATAAAAGCCCTAAATATATTGCTACTGTCTAGACGTTTTATCTGAAACAAGTGTCCTTTGTAGTCTCAGAGGACTTTTCTATTTTATTTCCAGTAAATCAAAGTCTGTGAAGAGCTTCAGTTCTTATTAAGACATACCCTTCACAGTCCAGTGATTGCCAACTGTGGCAAGCCATTGACAGTTCATTTACATATAAGTGATGACTTCCATCAGGTAGTTGGCTCAAAAACACAATGGACATTTAGAGCATATCCAATATTTCTTGCTCTTTGATGAGCACCAAATGCCAATTTTTATATAGAAACTGACTACTGAAAAGTGAAGGCTTCTTTTCCCTGACCTTACACTGTCTTCTACAGCTCTTGAGTGAAATATTATCATGAACTTAATGTAGGATCACATTTCTAAACGACATTCAGTAGCCCTGCTTCACTTTGCTAAATAGCGAGAATAGTCCAATGTAAGAAACTCACAACATAAGGAAATCACATTTTATTAGAGGAAAAATGAATTTTGGCATCCTGCCCCAAATTGTCATTTTCATATATATAGTTTTTAATTTTTGTATTTTTAATTTTTATATTTTATAAAGTAATTTTGACACTATTTTTATATCATTCTTCTCTTGTAAATACATTTACCATTAGAAATAATGACAATATTCTTTAAGAAATCTTACATTTTAGTTCATAAGTGGCTTTCCTTTTAACGCCATCCTTTTGCTCCCAATATTTTTAGAATAGCAGTGGTGGAAATCCAGCCAAATTTTTATCCTAATAATGCTATAAAAGGGAGCAGGCTGATCTGTAACCATGCTGAGATTTAACTTGTGTGCTTTTTTACCTTTCAAATTGTGCATTTTCCAGCTTTTTTCAGTATGCAAATAAAGAAAAAGTACTTTTCTTTTTAGAATGAAACTCTCTCCACTGTCTATATGGAGGATATAGAAAATTTAATTTCACAGATAAGACAAACTCTCCATTTTAGCTAGCAATTACTTTTTTCCCCTTTCAAATATTTTATTGCTACCATTTCCTAGTTAGAGCTCCATCATGTTTTTTTTTAGCCCATCTTGATTCTAGTTTTGGTGAGGCCCTGACTTGACATGATTCTTGTAATTGACTTTTCTAGAGATTTCATTTTAATAACTTGCATAGGTATTATTCTTACAGCAAACTAAATTGTATGAAAGTATCATGAGAGTCATTTGTCTGTGACAGAAATAATCCAGAGGGAAAACTATGAAAACAACGGAACACTAGTTGAATGGAATGTGTAGTTCTTACCCCTCTCTCTTCATACCCAGCCTCTGTGTCATTCTTTCCTTCAACTATTGCCCCTCATTTGTTTCTCTAATTTCCCTCATAAATAAAAGAATGGATGGCTGAATAAAGTTAAAGATTCTTAAAGAACTGATATTAGCAATTGTACTTGAAATTCTTTGGTAAACTCAGGAATACAATACATGACTGAGTTTTTTCACTTTAGAGTGAACAGTGAGTAGGGAAATATGTAGTAGTACCTCTATAGTTGACCGCCTCATCAAGTGGACCTAATTTTCATAGAGTGGACATGCATCACATGTACGTATCAATACAATAGGCCTTGTTCCTTATGTTGACCCCACCCTTGTACATTGACTAGTTTGTTACACTTCCTTGGTGGTCAACTTATAGAGGTTCTAATGTAATACTGTCACCATGCTAAAAATTAATATAACTTGAAACAATCATTTTCAAAAAAAGTAATGAGGGATATTCTTGCAAACAAAGAAATTCTTTGACATACCTGATTTCAGCAAATCACTACACTATTATTTTTTAAAAACTAAAACAGATTAATTCAATAATATTTTATATCAGAATCATGAGCTTTAGAAACAAGAATGATACAGTTTCTTCATGCCATTTATTGGTAGTGGAATAAAACAAATTTCAGTCAAATAAAAGGAATACTTGACCATTACATAGGTTTACTTCAGTATGATAAAACAGATGTTTTTTATGAGGAAGATCAAATGAATGGTGTTCATCTAAAAACATTTAGCAATTACATACTAACCCGTCAAAGTCCTTCTCTGTAAACACAAAGATGTTTGTGCTTTCTCCTGTTGATGTAAAAGGAACCAATAGCCAATGTTAACCTATTAGTATTTCTTTGGATAGATAGCTTCAACTATTAAAGGTAACAACATTGTGTTGAAGAATTCTTCATCTTTTCATGATTCATAGGCTTGTTTCATTTTCCTTTCTCTTATGGATCTGGCCACCAACTTGCCAACAACCCGGATGTTAGCTCTTTTGAGTATTGGATGTCCATTCACTATAATACAAAACATACAATTACATTAACAAATTTTCAATTAATACATGTATGATAGAAATGTAGCATGATGGTAGAAATGTATCATGCTTTTGAAATCCTAGAATAGACCAGAAATTAATTATGTTTGTGCTGGAATAAGTAAAAGGTTTGACTGAGGCTTATTTTTTCAGGTATATTGAGTTAACTTATAAATTATACAAAAAAACTCAAAAATAGTTACTGTTTGATTAAGAGTTGAAGGGAAGGATGACAGAAATTATGTTCCACTAATGTACAGAATACAGTCAGCCCTTCAAGTCCATAGGTTCCCCATCAGTGAATTTAATAACCATGGATCAAAAATATAGAAAAGTTAATTCCAAAAACTTCTACAAAGCAAAACTTAAATTTGCTGCATGCCATGTACTACATTGAATCCATGTGACTAAAGAAATATTTAGGCATTAAAGGATTTAGAGAATAGGGAGGATATATACATGTTATGTGCAAATAGTATGCCATTTTATATAGGGGACATAAACATCCATGAACTTGGCTATCTGAGGGAGGTCCTGGAACAAATTACCCATGGACACTGAGATATGGATGACTGAACTTCAATTAGATGCAACATATGTTTGCTCAAAAGAAAAACAGTTTTAAATCTTTTTACATTGCAATATGATTAGTCCTGATATTGATATTTGAATCAAAATAATTATTTGCATAAATTATTTGTGCTTGATCTATCTTTATGTATAAAATTGTTTTCCATAAGGAATAAAAGAAATAGATATACTGTGGTTATCATTATACACAGCAATAATTTACTGGGTTACTGTTTGACTAAAGAGTTACAGATAGGGTTGTATATTTTTGTTTAGGTCTTACATTTGTAAAAACATAACCAATCACCCCCAAAAAGTTAAATCAATCAGAACAATCTACATTGCTAGAAGGAAATAAATGGTTTGATGCATTGAAAGAAACAGGGTCTTGTTGCTGGGTTCATGCATATCTATATTATTATTAGACAAAGAGCAAGGCCTTATAACAACAAAATTAAATCAGACCACATTAACAAAGGATTTGAATACATTTCTCCAAAGAAGACATTAAAATGAAAAACAAGTATATGAAAACTTACTCAACATTAACAATCAGGGAAATGCAAATCAAAGCCACTGTGAAATATCATGTTGGACCCATTAGGATAGCTATTATCAGAAAGTTCAGAGATAATGAATGTTAGCAAGTGCATGGAGAAAAAGAAACCCCTGCATACTGCATGCAGGAATGTAGATTGGTGCAGCCATAATGATAAACACTATAAAGGATCCTAAAACTATTGAACTAACTCAAGACCCAGCAATCCCTCTGCTGGGTGTACACTGAAAAGAAGTGAAATCATCACATTGTAAAGATACTGTACTTCCACGTTTACTGCAGCGGTATTCACTGTAGCCAAGATACACAAACGTTTCCCACACAAAACCTGGATTCCATTTCCTTTTATTTCACATTTTGGAATAATCTTTTATTTTCAGTTTTTTACCTCTTATTTTGGTGCTGAGAACCCAGGATGGGGAGAAGCCCCTTTGAGGGGCCAAGACAAACCTGTTGGACCCAACTAGACAGACTCTTGTTCTGACAAGACAAAGGGAAACAGCAAAACCCTTGGACTCCCGCCCAAAGTGCATCCATTTGTTGGTTAGGTGAGCATTTGTCTAGAGTCCTTTTCTGAACTTTCTAAACTTTTCTTTCCTTTTCCCCACTCCAACTCCTCTTTCCCTCTCCCTCCATCTCTGGGCCTCTTAAGCACTTATATACAGCCCCTCTCTCAGCTTTTGTAACTTTTCTTCCCTTTCCCCACTCTGGACCAAAAAATTCCAGTGGGCCGTGCCTAACCCCAGCGAGTCAGACTAGCCTGCCTTGTGCCTTATGTTTGGGGACACCCTCCCATGGGCCTAGGCCACTCTTGCCACTGGTTAACTCCAGCCTCTTTTTTTTTTCTGGCTGGTTAAAGATCACATGCTGAGGCCTGGTACCTCCCTGATCCTGAGCCCTGACCACCTATGGACTCACCCTGGCAAGTCAGACTCGCCCATCCAGGGCCTTGTATGTAGGGACACCCTCCCATGGGCCTGGGCCACTTTTCTCTGCCTGGTTTCACAGACAGAGGCCTGGTAACCCTCCTGACCCAGTCTGGACCACTTCCTCCCTCGTCCTCCATGCAAGTTCTCCTTACATCCTTGCTTTAGCCTCACTTATTTTTTTACCTCTAGTTTCCAATATGGGGACCGCTCAGTCATGAATTCCCCCTTCTTCACCTTTAAACTGCCTTTAACTTTCAAGCCTCTAGGGCTCTATCCTGACCTTAAACCTAAATGCCTCCTCATTTTCTATAATACTGCTTGGCCTATGTGCAAACTAGACAATGGCTTACAGTGGCTGGAAAATGGCACATTCGACTTATGGATCCCTGCTGATCTCAATAATTACTGTCGGAAATTAGGCAAAAGGTTGGAGATTCCCTATATCCAGGCCTTATTCCTCCTCCAAAACACTCCTTTGTGTTTGTCTTGTGAACCTTCTCAAATTTTCCTAGCCTGGGCCAAACCACCCGTCCCCAAGCCATCTGAATCTCCATTGTCTTCTTTCCACCCAGCATACAACCCTTCCCCTCTGCCCCTCTATAGTCCCTCCTTCCTCAACCTCATTCCTACCCGCAGCATTCCTACCTGCAAAATTCCACCACATTTACCCTCCTACCTGCCTTCCACCAATATGGTAGGGAAAGAAAAGATGGTGGAATTGGGAGACAAAAGAAACATGGTAGACCCAATTTCCCCACCCCATACTAGGTCCAGCCACACCTTTGGGCCTCCTGTTTCCAGATGACCATAACCTCTAGACCCCCTCAGAGAGGTTAGGGGAACAGATGGCATCGTTGGGGTTCAGGTTCCTTTTTCTCTCTCAGACCAGTTAGATATCGAACCCAATCAGATGATCTGACCTGGCAGGATTTATATAATATCCTCACCTCCACCCTATTAACATGCATTTTATCTCTCAGTCTGCACCTAATATCTGAAGGAAAAAGAAAAAAACTCCAAAAATTCCCCCAGGGCCCTCAGACCCCTCCACAACCCCCAAGAGCTCATTGATCTGGCCTTCAAGGTGTGATAGCACCTCTTAGAGTTCCAGATATTGGCTTCCATCATTAGACAAAACCCAGCTACTTCTCCAAACTTCTCTGGGCATTCCAAAAAAACAAAATCTCCTCCACAACCATGTTTTAAATGCAGTAGGCCAGGACACTGGGCAAAGCAATTCCCAAATCCAAAACCACCCTTAAACTGTGCCTGGCCTCACTGGAAGTCTGACTGCCCAGGTCCTCTAAGGATCTGGTTTGCAGGCACCCCCAGGACTTAGTGGAATTTCCCAACCTCCTGGGGCTAGCTGCCTAAGAGAGATAATCCCTGGGAAATCAGGATGTCCCCTGGATTTTGTCCTGGAAAACTAAACTCTGGGTATTTTTGCTAGTGGAAGGTAAGCCAATTTCTTTTCTTTTCTTTTTTCATTATTATTATTTTGTTTTAGAGACAGAGTTTCAGTTTGTCACCCTCAGTAGAATGTTGTGGCATCACAGCTCATGGCAACCTCCAGTTCTTGGGCTCAGGTGATTCTTTTCTCTCAGCTTCCCAAGTAGCTGGGACTACAGGCACCTGCCACAATGCCCGGCTATTTTTTTGTTGCAGTTTGGCTGGGGCCAGGTCGAACCCACCATCCTTGGTATATGGGGTGGGCACCCTACTCACTGAGCCATAGGTGCTGCCCATCAATTTCTTTTCTAATAAACACAGAAACAATTTTTTCCATGCTGCCATCTTTTAAAGGTCCTCTGAAACAAACAGATCTCAGTGGTGGGAATTGACATTAATTTACTGTGCCCTCAGGCTACTCCACCCTTGTGGTGCTAGAATCATGGCCTCCTTGGTTATTTCCTATTTAGGGCCACTAATTATGATTTTTCTCATTCTCAATTTTGGACCAGTAATTCTCCATCTCATCTCCTGATTTATTGACCAGGCAGTCACCCTAAAAAACACGCACTTATATCCTTACCCTACATGGATATTGACCATTTCAAACTGAAGACCCAAGAATGTTCCTGCAAAAACACCATTTCCTTCCCCCTCCCATTTTCCTTTTTTCTTTATAGGCAGCCCACACCACCTTCACCCAGCAGGAAGCAGTCAAGGAGATATGATGCCCATCATCCCACCTTTTTATAATAGACTACAATGACTGGGATGATAGAGTCAAATGGAGGAACCGTCCAAATAGAACTGACCCACCCAGGAAGAAATGAATGCATAGAATGTCCCACCCAGGAAAAAGGGAATGTGCCAATCTCTACCTTTTAAAATCTCCATGCACCTTAACCCACCTACTGACTTCTTTCTCAAGCTCAGCTCACCTGCACCCAGGTAAAAATAAAAGCCAACATTGCCAACACAGAACCTGGACTCCATTTCCTTTCCTTTCATGTTTTGGAATAATCTTTTATTTTTGATCTTTGACCTCTCAGTCCCCACAGTAAGTAATCACAAGGCTGAAGTTCAGATATCCAGGATGGGGAGAAAAGAAAAAAAGAAAAACCTAAAACTTCAAAGAGGGAGGTAGCAAGAAAACTTTTCTATTTCCGTGCATCTGGATAGATAGACCATTATCCCTTGCTGGCCCTTGGTTTGGTGTTTGAATTTATGTTATTTGTGTGATACCAAAATATCACAAATACATATAAAATTTGTTGAACTTTCAAAGCAAATAAAAAGCCTGCCTAGAGGAAAGAAACTTTAACCAAGTTCTTTAAAATATATCATAAAAGCATAACTTATTAAACCCTAGTGTGTTGCAATGTATTTTTAAATAACAAAAGCAGGATTTAAAAAGTTACACAAATAGAAGAACATGTAAAATACTAAATACCAAAATATTCATAGTGGGTATAAATATAACTTTAGATTTTTTGCTCATTCATATTTTTCAACAGAAAATATTATTTATGTAAAAAATAACATTAGATATTTTCAGGTCCATAGAACAGAATAGATAGTAGAAAGTCACTTCTATTGTAGTTAATTAAGGAATAATAAGAAATTAGATGTTTTTGTTTTTATATTATTTAAGGAAATGATTTTGTACTGTGAAAATATTAAAATAAAATAGATACTATAATTAACATGTATTTTATAGGCTGGATTTTTCAACAATAGGCTTTTTTTAAACAAAGATTCAAAGTGCTTTTGTCCCACATTTTCTTTTAAACTATTTACAAATTTTCATATTTGCAAGTTCATTTGTTTATTTATGTCTTGTTTATATATTATTTATGCTTATATATTATTTATTCTTATCTATATATCATTTCTTAGTGGCTATTTCCTGTGAACACTTCAAAATGAATTCTCTTTCCTTAGATTCATTCTAAGCTCTATGGGGTGATGTTAAGGGCACTAGCTGAGCCCTTTATAATTCTCCATTTCCTAATCAAGAAACAAACAAACAAAAACAACAAAAAACTGCAATTATGTTACTCATGAATAACATACGTAGGCCCCCAGAACACATGCTGATTGTGTGAAGATGCTTTTTGCTTATCTGTGGTATTGGATAGCTTGAAAAGTATGTACAGACCTATTTTTTTGGTCAGCAGCTTTTGTTAATGTTTGTGTATTGAGTATGTGGCCCAAGACAACTCTTATTCTTCCAATGTGCAACAGAAAAGAAAAAGGTTGGATCCCCTTAGTTAAAAAAAAGTGAAAACACTACTTAATGCAGGTTCTGCCCACCAGAAGATTGTCAACATAAAGGAAAATACAATTCTAGATGACAAAAATGTAAGGATATATGTAAGTGTAGCTGGCTCTCTGTCTTCATCATTCAATGAATTGTAATTCTAAAATATTTGGAATACACACACACACAAAAAAGTACAAATAAAAAACAATACAGAATAACAAATATTTACATAGCATTTACATTGTATTTGGTATTATAAATGATCTAGAAATGACTTAAAGAGATGATATAGAGGATGTATGTAGGTTATATGCAAACATTACACCATTTTATATAAGAAACTAGATAATCACAGATTTTTGTATCCGCAGGGTCCTGGAACCAATCCCCCAAGGACAACCAGGGACAACTTTGGTTACATTTGATGCTAATATACAGTGGAAGTCCAGGTCTGAACCTAAGTTTTGTGTATTTTTTGATTCAGAAAGAAATATGTCCAGAATACGGGCAAAACAAATTCTCTAGAGACCTCTTTTAAAAAAAGACGAATAAACTTTCTTGAGGGAAAATTCTTAATAACAGGAGAGTCAGACGAGTATTTTAGCTTGGTGCCATAAGACAATGGCAGGTAGAGAGTAGGGGATTGTATGTGCCCTGGGAGGCCTCTTGCTACTATGCTTGCATTCTCCACTGTCCTATTCCTCGCCTTTCCACCCTCCAAATAGGGAGATTTGGGCCTATAACTTTGTGAGAGGAAAGTCCCAACGAGAAAATGAAAAGAGTTGAAAAGCTCCATCCTATACAATATCCTGGGCACAGAGGACTGGTGCCCTGTGACCCAGGTAGCTGTGGCACAGAGGTCAGGAGGGCAGCTTCCCTCTCCAGCAGGTTGAGTAAGGGCCACATGGAATCACCACAGCATGGCCTAGACAGGAGCTGGTGGCAACAGCAGTGGCACCTTCATCAGGCTTCCTGAGCTTCAGCAGGGCAGAGTAGACACTGCTGCAAGGGGGCAGGGACAGCGTGGGGGCGGGGGGGGGGGGGTGTGTGTCCAGGAATAAGGAATTCCTATGTTGCAGCCAAGAGTGACGTATTTGTGAGCACATGTGATTCATCCAAGGATAATTCCTAGAATTTACTGCAGTTATGGGGATTGTTTTTAAGGAGACTCAAGCTTGTGACCATTTTTGTGACTATATGTGTATCTGCATATGCGTATGTAGGTATCTAGTTTGGCTATTGTTTTAAAATAATGAGTTTGCCTCCCAGTTCTCTCTGCTCCTAGCCCCTGACTCTGTCTAAAGGATGACTGAATATAAATCACCTCATTTCTTATGCTTACCAACTTTGAAACATGGAAAAAATTATAACTACTTAATAAATATTCTATTCCTGAGTTTTTAAATAATCGAATCACTTTTTTATAACCTTCAAAAATGGAAAACATATAACTATTTGGTAAGCAGAATGATTTTAAATGAGTCAAATATTTTGTGACATTCCATACATGCATGGCCCTCAAGCAGAAAAATCCAAGAACAAGAAAGATGAGTGCATTTAAAAAGGAGGTTTTAAACACAAAGGAAAATAGTACTTTGATAAGTACACCTTCCACTTGGAAGAGTAGTGCTTTGTTTAGAATAAATAGCATTTTGGGGATCCTAGAAGCCAGAATCTGAAGATTTTAGCATAGGAAGCCGTATGGTAAAGAAGATTGTGTGAAGAAATGAGAACTATGTAACTTAAAGAAAATAATGACTGGACTGAAAGGCTGGTGGGGAACAAAATAGGAGATATTGATGAGCTCTTGAGAAAGTGCCAGGCACCTATCCCTTTGTGCCTTGCCCTGGAGGGACAGAAGAATAGGAAACCCCCGTGATGGAGACACATGTCCATCAGAAAATCAGGGGCTTAGGGGTTCTGTGGAAGGGGGCTTCAAACCCTCTTAGAAAAAGTCACATGGCCAATTTGTGCTATAGCAATAGTTGTGTGCAGTGTCTAGATGATGGTTCTGCTGCCTTACAGAAAACCTGTCCCCTGATGTGGTGTCATGAGAGCTCCCGATATTGCTGACGTTTCCAAGCGGGACACAGAGATTCTGAGGAGGGTGGCTGACGGGAAGAGACCTAAAGTCAGGAAGTCAGGATAAGGAGAGAACAGAGCACATTCATTCAACCACTAGGACCATAGCAGAAATTAAGAATGGAGGCCAATGAACGGCTTTCCAGGTCCAGATGGCAGGATTTATGCCACAGGAGAGGCCAGCAAGGGGAGGGGATTGCATTGACGAGGTGTCTCACCAGATAAAGGAAGTGAGCAAGTAGGTCTGTTTTAAACGGATGCCCCGTCACCTGGTTAGAACAGGGGATGCAATTAGATGGCATCTATAAAAAATAAGGGGAGCATAAAGACACAGAAATTGGAAATGTAGCTTCTGGAACACCGCAATAAAAGAAGTCAGTCTGATTACCAACTTGAAAACCTTTTCTATGTCATACACTTTAGAATGAAACTCTGGATACTGTGCAATCTGGAAATATGTTTCATCAAAAGTGGTATCAGCTCAGGGAAGGGCATGAAGGAAAAAGGAGCTCACCTAAGTAACTTTGGAAATCAGTGCTTTGATTGCAAACTCGGGGCTAAAGCCAAAATGCAGACGAACAGATACAGATGCATATACACAGACGCAATTGTAGGTATGTTTTACTAACACGGGTGGTATTCATGTATCTTCTAGAGCCACCCTCTAAGAAAAGCCGGAAACAACGACACTTCAGGGGCAATGAATATGACCAGCATCCATATCTTGGTTTCTAAATGCTGTTTCTAATAAAAGGAAGCACTGCTTCTGTGAGAAATGACGGATTCTAGGGCTAGGATGGGGGAAATGTAAGAAGAGCCTGTAGAATTGTGCAGTGCCAGGAAGCAAGGAAGCGCTCAAAAGACAAAAGGGTGGGGCCATATCAAAGGGACACAGGCACCAGCCTGAAAAATCTCCCAATCTCTAGAGCTGGAACAATGTCAGTAACAGCAGTAACAAAATAATACAGTATTTGATTATAATACAAAGTATAAAAGAAATATACATGAATAAATACTAATGTAAATAAATGATTGAATAAATGGGAGAGTAAAAAAAAATCCTTGTCACAGAATTCTTAATAACTTATGCAAATACTTGCACATCCAAAAGGAAGTTTTCTTCCTGTCTCCACCTCCCCTGAATGTAAGCTGGGTTGAGTTATGTGCTTTCAAAAGTAGACTTTGGGCTTGGCGCCTGTGCAGTGGTTAGGGTGCCAGCCACGTACACCGGGGCTGGCGGGTCCCAACATGGCCCTGGCCTGTTAGAACAATAATGACAACAACAACAAAAAATAGCTGGGCGTTGTGGCAGGCCCCTATACATGGGAGGCTGAAGCAAGAGAATCGCTTAAACCCAGGAGTTTGAGGTTGCTGTGAGCTGTGGTGCCACAGCACTGTACTGAGGGCGACATAGTGAGACTCTGTCTCAGGAAAAAAAAAAAAAAAAAAAAACTGACTGTAGAAAGGGGAAGTGTAACTGTTTTGTTGGAGAATTCAACACACGCCACCTTGTCCAGGTGCTCAAGGTTACTATCACCAGCAATAAGTCACAGGGATGCACGGTCCTGCTGATACGATGTGATGAGAAGGGCACTTCACCTCTCTGATAGTCTTTCAAAAATCACAGAACCCTTATCTAACCAGAAGAAAAGCATCAGGTAAATACAAATTGAGGGGTATCCTATAAAATACCTAAACAGTAACCCTCAAAACTGCCAAGGTCACGAATAAGCAAGGAAAAACTGTCAAAGCCGAGAGGAACATGAGACATGACAAGTAAACACAAGCGGTATTCAGGGGAAGACGCTGAAATAGAAAAAATGGCCTTTGTGAGAAAACAAGTGTAAAAAAGTCCAAAATTTGGTGGATTATAATGTGTTAATGTTGGTTCCTTACTTTTCACAATTGTATCATAGTTATTATATAAGATGCTCATAGGAGAATTGGGAGAGGGAAATCTGTACTGAGTCTGTAATGCTTCTGTAAATCTAAAATTATTCCAAAACAATAAGTTATTTCAGAAGTTATATCAGTTCTTTTTTATAAAATAGAAGGACTAGCACAAGTGACCCCAATGTTGAAGCAAAATATAGAAATATTAAAAAAATCATAGCTCTCATAAAAAGGACTGCAGACAGTATAGTGGCTAGATACAGACTTGCTTATGCAAATCCGAGATACAGTTTTTAACAAATTTTAGAAAGATAATCCCCAAATAAGCTACTTGACGTGCTTTGGAAAGAAAGAGTCCTTTTTCAATCCACCTCCTCTAAGACCCCACCTCCAAAATTTCCTATAAGAATCTCTGTTCATTGAATCCCTTCATCCTGCTCACTCCATTACTGTTTCTCGCCCATCCTTTAATAGAAGGTTCAAGTTAGTATCTGCTTGATGAATTTCCAGGGATTGGTAATTGCTTTGTCTTCTAAGTTCTCTAATCTTTTTACTCTATGTCAGTGTTTACCATTTTTAATGTCGCAATTTTCACTGTCCTCTACAAAAGACTAAGAAGACCATTGGCTTAGAAAATACGTAATAGCAAAAGAACCAAACCACAAATAAACAAAACAGAAGAAACACAAGAAAAGTCAGGGGATGTACTGATGTCTGCAACTTACTTGGAAACAAATCTTTAAAAGAAGATGGTTTAATGGATAGATAGCAGGATGAATGTGACCCCTATGAAGTTCTTTCAAATTTACCACATTTTAAAGCTTTTCCACAATAGAAATGTTGAGTGAAAAGGAATAAAAAAGACATAATAAGTTCAAAAACACTTGAACTGACTGTATATTTTGTCAGTCACAAAAGAGAATTTGAAAAATTAATAGTAGCAATGAGAATAATAGCTGTCATTTAATGTACTGTATTTTGTGCTAAACTTTGCAACAACTCATGGGAAGTACAGTATTATTTATACCATCCATTTTTTAAGAGGTCTCTGCTACATTGTATTATATTGGTACATTATATTATTTTCTGCCTTTTTATGTATATGTTCTATAGCTTCAAAACACCAGTAATTTACTTTTTATCTCACTATAGTAACTCTAGGAGAATGTCTTCTTTCAGATAAGTGTTTAGTAAATAATTTAATGATTTTTTTATTCCTATTTTGCTTTTTTCCATACAAGAAGAACTCATGGAAATCCATCCAAGCAAACTAGTATAGCTCTAATTCATTATTTTAAGTAGTACATAGTATCCTGTGATAAAAATGGATCATAATATTCCTCTACTGATTAACACATACACTGTTCCCCAGTTTTACCAACTAAAAATAATGCTAAAATAAGTTTCTTATTTACTTAATAGTGCTCATATTTCCATGAGAGTAGAACCTCCATAGTTATCTACCTACACTGACCACCTCCCTATGCTGACCTAATTTTCATAGACTGGACATCTAGCTCATGTATGTATCAGCACAGTAGGCCTAGTTGCTTATGTTGACTACCCATGTATCTTGACCAAATTGGAACCCTTGGGCAGTCAACTTACAGAGGTTGGTACTGTATATATTTTTAATTTTAATAGATACTGCTAAGTTGTTTTCTAAAATTATGAAATTCATATTTCAACCTATACAGTGTGACAGTGCTCCCTTGCTTTTGTCCCAGCCAGCAAAAGCAGTTGTTGTTCTATTCTGCTTTGTTTGGTTATTCTCACAGCGTTTACTCATTTACCAGGAACTTTGGGCATATTTGCATATATTCGAGAACCCCTGAATTTTTGTTTTGTGAATGGTTTTTCTACATCTTTTGCCTTGCTTGCTATTAGATTTTTCCCCCTTGTTCTCAATTTTAAGTAATAGTTCAGTGAGTTAAACCTGTGCCTTCTAACCCGCAATTGCCTTTCGAATAAATCTTATGAATTTAGGATTCTTTTCATAGAAAGGTTTTGAAATTTTTTATGAAACCAAAGCCATTTATCTCCTCTTTTATATGCATTTTTAAGTTTAGCCTTCTATATAGTTCTCTACATTGACTTTCAGAATTTTTATTAATTAAATAATTCATTAATTTGTACCGGTTGCTGAATTTCATCAATTACTTCTTTTGGCATTTATTGGAAATTTTAATTTGATTGCTTTCCTTAAAAGGGTTGATGTAATAAGCTATAGGAATAGATCTTTTCATATGGTTCATCTTTATATTCCTGGAATAGAATGTGTATGGCCCTAGTATATCCTTCAGTAAACAGCTTAGACAACTTTTCTCCACATACTCAGTACTCATGACCACTAAGGCAAAGAATGTCCAACCATTTCCACCTTGTTTGAAACTTTCTTTGAATCCTTCAGGCCCAATAACAAGAAATCCACTCTTAGCAAGAGCTCCTCAGCCAGGTTTACATAAAGCAGGAGAGGGCTGTTTCCATTAGCTAGCTCGCATTCTCCACCCAGAGGCTAAGCGGTGAGGCTTCTAAGGAGCAGGGACATGAGAGATGAAAATATAAGAGCTATATTTCTTCTCGTGAGGCCTTAAGCAGGTGATTGGAAGATACAAAGTAATAAGGGCTGAAGACACTGGAGTATATGTGAAAGGCTGAGCTGATGTGGACCCGAATGTTCCAAACACATATATGAGATAAACATAAGGAAATGGTCCACCTAGAAAAGACATTTTTAAAACCTAAAAGAAGTGTATAAATGCACTTTAGTCCAAATGTTCTGTACGCATATATAACTTGACATATTCCTCGACCTTCATTTGTTTTATATCTTGTCATAAAATGAAAATGGTATGGTATTACTATGGTAATCTACCAGGAAATTCTCAAATGTGTGCTTCATTAGTCACTTTATTCTAACTTTGTCAGGACAATAGTAGGGTGAAGATTCAAGTTGTCAAACTGCCTCTGAGAACAAACAATCAGAAGAAAATTAAGTGTTCCAATGTACGTACACAATGGGAAAAAGCAAAGAAGTTGCAAACCATTTGTGCCTCCATTTTTTTTTTGTTCTAATTGAAACCCAATTGGTCTTAATGGGATTTAGATAATGACACTTACGTAAACTCTGCAAAGTAATATCTCACCATAAATTGATACAAATTCTTGCAACAGTTTTAGTGCAGTTCTTAAAGCATGAGCTTTGGAATCAGAAAGACCAGAATTCAAACACTGACTGGCACTTCTACTTAACACCTCTGTGATCTCAGGAAAGATAAGCTTGCATTTCTTCATCTGCAAAGTGAAAACAATAATAGCACTGGAAAAGAATATACATAAAGCACTTGATTTTGATTGGAATGTACAGTAATTTCTCAACAAACTTTAGTGGTTACTATTCTCCTTCTTTTCTTTGGTTCTCTTCTACTTAGAGGGGCAAAAACAGTTTATCACCTGCCTTAGTGTGTGTGTGTGTGTGTGTAGACAGACAGACAGATAGATAGATAGATAGATAGATAGATAGATAGATAGATAGATAGATAGATAGATTGGGTTTTTGTTAAAAGAGCATGTTTGCTGTGTGAATGCCACTCTGGGACAAGTCAATAGCCCTCCCTTCCAGGAGACCACCAGACTTTTTCTTCTAACCTTTCCCTGTGCGGATTTCATTCAGTATCTACCACTGATGTACCTCCCTCCATTCTGTGGTGTAGACCACCCAAATACATGATTCTTCTTTCTGATTAGTTGTGAATATGTAACATTACTCCTTCACCCACACAAACAGCCCAATTTAGATTCCAAGGAATATGTTTTTTTTTATTATTTGAATTCTTAGATAAATCAGATAGATAAATCTATTTGGTATATTCAAGAGATCTATCAAGATACCACCCAATCTCCCTGCCTTTCCATTCTTCCCTTCTTATTATATGAGCATGACTGAAAATATCATAAGATTTGGTCTGGAGGAGTTTCTCAAATTTTCTTCTCTCAGGCCACTTATATGTTAGTTAATGACCACTTCTGACAACAATGTACTTGTTAAGGTGAGTATACAATCTCTTACAATACAGTGTCCTCATCTGCAGAGAGACTTGGGACAGGATGTCTCCCTGTAGGGCAAATATAATCACAGCTATAAATTACCACTAGATGTCACCCTTTGTCACTTCCAAGCAAATATGGGGCCATTTCCTACTACCAAAGTGCTCTGAAATCTTGGCACTTGTCTCAGACACCTAACAATAACACTGACTCTGCCAGAAACTCACTGCCAAATGGGAAACAAATATTAAAGATTAATCTCTAATGTAAGATCAAGTCTGGCTCTGAGTGTCCTCTGATCAGGGTAGGAGAACCCATTATCTTCAGCAATAAGCACTTCATTTAATAAGCGTTTGTATTCAAAGAGCTGAAGTACAACTGTAGTGTTTCTTAGTCTCCAAGGGTATCCAGCTTTCCAAGCGCCATCATATAAGGAGGCTGATGGAATCACATCTTTTGTTCCCTTAGATTGTGTTGGTGTCACGAGCAAGAACCCATAGGAACCTCTAATTTTGTGCTGAAAACTGAGGTTAGTCAATACATCTTTATCATGTAAAACTCCTACACAAACATGATCCAACTGTTCCCCAATTCTTCAAGATTCGTTATATTATTGATGACAGATTATGAAAGTTAATTTTCAGGTCAAAAAACCTTTGAGTCTCTTTCTGAAAGACACAGGAACTGGACAGATAAATCCAGCAACAATTTCTCAGCAAGTCCACCCCTGAAACATTTCTGTGGCACTAAGTTCATGAAAATCTCCCGTTCTCAGTCTTCTAGACTGACATCTCTTAAAAGCATTTCCCTGATTCCAAGAATAGCCACCCCTAGCGCTTCTGTGTGATGTTCTAACCCATGACCAAACACTTTTTCCATTTGATACTTCTCAGGAATGTCTTAAACTTTAAGGAAATTATTATAAACCAATATTTGAAAACACCTACAAAAAATTTGCTTAATTTCAAATAATACTATGTATAGCAGTGGGCACATTCTCAGAGGTCCAAGTTTACCTGACATGAACATTATCAGAACAGAGTTTTAAAGCTTTCAGAAATGAGATCTCCATTAAGATTTGGTTAAAATGTACATCCGTTTGGAAATTTAATGGTGTTTCCTTGACCATCCTCAATGCAGTGAATTTATATGTGTTGAACAGCCCTGCTTCTCTTTTTGGCATATTTTGTCTTAAGCAGAATGTTGTGAAACAAAAATTTAATTTTTTGACTTCAAAATCATTAGTACCCTGTTTCTTTAGTTTTACGCAATTTTCCCAAGAACTTCAGTCTTGTGGATACCTCTGTCCTCACACTATTCTTTAACCACACACACACACACACACACACAAAAAGAAAGGATGGTGACATTTACTCTTCCATCAAGAAGAAAGTAACTTTAATGATGAATACAGAAAGTAAGATTTAATTTTGAGTGTGGTTCCCACAGTGTAACCCATATGTAAGTTAGGGATCTATATGATACCATTTCTAGCGCAATATAAGGTAATAAAGAATTGTAATGTTTATACAGTTCTAAGATAATGATAAAGGATTTTTGCATATAAGAAAATGCCAAATGTGTAGCCTCTTAAAAATTCTTTTAGGCTCAGCACTCGTAGCACAGTGAATACAGTGCCAGCCACATATACTGAGGCTGACAGGCTCGAAACTGGCCCAGACCAGCTAAACAACAACAGCTCAACAAAAGATAGCCAACTGTTGTGCTGGGTGCCTATAGTCCCAGCTACTTGGGAGGCTGAGGCAAGAGAATCACTTAAGCCCAAGAGTTTGAGGTTGCTGTGAGCTGGGATGCCAAAGTACTCTACCGAGGGTGACATAGTAACACTCTGTCTCAAAAAATTCAAATAAAATAAAATAAAATAATAAAAATTCTTTTAAAATCATCTTTAGGTATCTTCTTAACAATCAATATTGTTGTACATTGGCTCCCTTTAAAACCATACTCTATTTTCTTTCTTTACTCACCAATGCACCCCTAATACCAAGCCCACGAATCCTTTTTGTCAGTATCTCCCCAATTTAACCACTCATGACAACTGTTGAAAATCTTTCTCTCTTTCATCCAAACATAAAGACGAGTTCCCACTGTCATGACCTTTCCCTGTTCTCTTCCTTCTATCTCCATGCTGTTAAATTGTTCACTCTTCTCCAATGCTGCCCTTGGCTCACATCTCTACTTCTTTCATGCAATGCTCTGGAAAGATGCTTTTCTTCTATTATGAGAGATTTTTAAAAGTGAGAATTGGTCTATTGCCACCCCTTTTAATTCTGGAAAATAAAATTCTCCAGTTTCCTAAATACTATAGTGGCAATATGGTTTTCTGTATAGATAAGGAAATTCAGGGTTAGAACGTCTAAGTCATTATGCACAATTAAGTAATGGACTATGGATAAAAACCCCTATCAGTATTATCCTGGACTTTGAGTCAGAGAAGCACCATTGCACAGTGACCAACCTGTGGCCACACTGCCTGAGTTTCAATCATCACACAACTGCATACTGTCTTTGTGACCTTGAAACAGACTCTCATGTTTCAGTTTCTACATTTGTAAAGTGGTGATGACTGTACTGCTACCTATAATTGGGGTGATGATTAAATGAGTTAATATAAATGCAGTACACACTTAGTAATACTACAAAATTATTGTTAGCCACTATACTGTATTGGCTTTCAAATTCAAAACTATTTTTTTAAATGTAAATTTATGAGTCAAAATAACAACTGATTAGTCACCAAATCAAGTTATAAGTATGGAGACAACTTGGCTTATTTGACAAAGAAAAAATTCATTGATCTATGTGGGATACTTCATTAGTTAAACCTTTGATCAATGTTTGAAATACATGGCAGAAACTTAATGACCACGATAATGATGATGACAATATTCACTAAAATGTATGGAGACTCACTGTGTAGTAGGTGCTTATGTGACTCTTTCCACAACTCTGTGGCAAGTACCTTAATCATTTCTATGCATAAGTGAGAAGGAAACTAAAGCTATTAGTAACAGGTAAAGTAACATGCTCAAGGTCAAGGAGCTACTAAGTGCCAAAACTTAGGCTTTAGTCCATGAGTGTGAACACAAAGCCTACAGCCAACAATTAAGCTATGCTTGAATATTACCTAAATTTGCAGATAAATATGTTTCAATTATTTGTAAGCCTAATTATATTTCTTAGGTTTATATTTATATTCAATTTACATTTTGCTTTTTATTCTAAAGTCATACCATTGGTTGTATGCTTGTAGAAACTGCGACTGATATTAAGTTTTATGAACAAAAATACTTGTTTAATATAAGATATTCCCTACATCATGAAATGAAAGATATTCTGGAAGATGTTTCTACTAAAACTGAGCATATAGGCACATGTAAAATTAAATGTAGTCTTCCTAAGAACACTTTCATTATTATTATAATAGAAGGGACAGGCCCCATTCAAATGTGGTATTACCTTGCAGCACAGAAACTTTAACAACAAATTACGGTCACACAAATAGTATGTGACAGAATGAGGATTTGAATGCAGGTTTGGTTTTCTGATCATAATAATAATTTCCACTAAACTGAACAATCTTTCAAAGTGGGGATTATTTCTTAAATTTGCCAGTTGTGAATTTTAATTTTTTTTCTTACAAACAACCTAACTTTAATAAAAATTAATCTGTACTCAATCTCTCAATTACATCTACTTTCCCTAATTTATTCCATTACTATATTTTTCTGGTTTGGAGAGAGAAAATGAATGTGGTGTTACATCCTAAAACTTTTGTCATTTGGCATCTCCTATACTGTCAGTACAGATTTTACATATAATGCCCATCATTTCGTATCTGATAGCACATGAATACACCTTGTCTACCAGTCTAGACAGTTTCATACCTGAGATAATTTATAATGTAATCTGTGTCTATAAGATGTAATAAATAGAATAGGTAAGAGATGTTTCTCAGAAAAATCGCAAAAACAAAGACCTTGTATTAAATCTTCTGAAAAGAAATGTTGACTGGACTACTATTGCCAAAGCAATTTTAGCAGTAAAATGTAGAATGTTTTTAGAAGTATTCTGGATCTTATTTTGTGTCTAGCACTACTAAGATCACTTCATATGTATTGCTTTATTTATTTGTTAATCACACCCTATATAAAAGGTACCATTATAATCTCAATTTTATTCACAAGGACACTGGGCCATAGAAACTTTAAGCACATTTCCCACAGTCACAGATTTAGTGACTTCCATACCTGGATTCCAAACCCAAGCAACGTAGGTGAGGTGCCTGACTCCAGGACATAATGGTGACAATTACAACAGCAACAACAATGAACCAGCCACTGTGTGAGCACTTCGTATTTTCTTATTCACTCTTGATATGAACCCTATGAGATGTCACTACTGTAATTCTCATTTTAAGGACAAAAAAACTAAGATTCTCAGAAGTTAAGTAACTTGCACAAAACCACATACTTAACACGTGGCAAGATTAGGACTTGAATCTGTACGTTTGCCTATTATATGAATATGTATCACCTGCATAAATGCTTAATTCAGATACATATCTATATTTTAGACCAATATTTTTACTCACATTATGATCTTAAGTCCAAGAATTGAATTTTAAAATAGTTACACAAGCATTTATAAATATTTTCTAGTCTTGGATATTGATACTAGTGGATATTGTGGATTGAATCTTTGTTTCTATATTCTTTCTAGATCCAGAGAAAGTAGAAATTTTTAAAACTAATTTTGAGATGCCCTTTCCAAGGAAGACTCTGGATATTAATTACCTATAGTAATTAGCTATACGTACATAAGAATCAGAAAGCAGAAGGAAGGCAGAGACTCTTTCTCTAACCTCCCCATCTTTTTTTTTTTCTTTTTGGTTTGTTGTAAGTTCTTCCTGCAAGTAGGCAAAGTCAAGGAAAGAATGTTTGTTCTGCTGCAGGGTTGACAAAGCTGTCAACAAACAGCATCTTTCTGACTTCACATCCTGATTTCTGGATCTGCTACTTGATCCAGAAACGCACAGCCCAACATGGGCCACCAAGGGAGCACCCTGGTGGGCCAGCTCTTCATCCTGAGTCATTCCCAGACTAGAAACCACCCTTTTAGCCCTCCAACTTTCTAAGTACTTAATTCATCATATGTAATCCATTGCTTCTTAATATTTCTAGTGTGCATTTCATTTCCTGTGCTGAGCCTTGACTGATTCAGTATTCTTTCTTTAAATTGTATTACTACTATCTGATAGTTCTTGCAGCTGATGCCTTTCAGAGACAATGGTGCGGCTGTATCTTCCAAGTTTGCCTCTTTACGTATTCTTCATTCCATTCTCCGTTTCCCCTATCTGTTCACTACTCCAAAAACATTTTGAAAACCCCTCGGACAAACCTAAGGTTTCCTTTGGTTCCAGTTTAAGAATGATATTATTTTGAAACAAAAAGAAAATTCTAGAAGTGAAATGTTCAGATTCTGATTTATTTTAAGACATGTAAAACAATTATGTCCTTAATGAAAGGAATTTTTGTTTGTTTTCTCTTATCTGGTACACTTACAGTGGGAGACATGTCCTGACAGCTAGCTCCCAATTCCCAGCAGCTCACATGACCCTTGGTGAGCCACCGCCTTTGCTGCTTGGACTTAACCTTTTGTTTAAAAAAGGGGGTACAGGCATTGTTACCAATACTTGACACTTGCCACAAAATATAATGCCTTCAAGATGTATATAAAAACCAGAGGTTAAGATAATGGGAATTCCTCTGCACTTGGTAAACTTTCAAACACAGCCTATGAATTGTGAATATCATTTTTTTTTGTTTTGGGGAGTTTTTTGGTGGGGGAGGGTATTCTTTATTAGCAAAATTTAGCCTAGAAGTAACCATTAAGGTCGTCCCACATCCATTCAGTCAAATCGCTCAGTAACTTCATTTCAAAGAATAAATATTGGTGTCAGAACACCTTGCTTAATTTGTACTCAGCTGCATACTAAAATAAACCCCAGACATATTTATCCATGATGGTTGCTGGTAAGAATATCAGAAGGGTAAACAACATTTGGGGAAACCAACAGCCATTTGTTTCTTTGTACCTGACCAAAAATACATTCAGCTGGTATTTGTGCTGCTACATAGATGGGCGCCTACAGGCCATCTGATATTTCTGCTCTCATCCTCTTTCCCCGCAGGAGAAAGGGAGGCGGCAGAGGGATCAAGAACTATGTCTAAGTTCCCAAATGCAAAGGCCAAACCAGAGAAGTATAACAAGGGAAAAGTCCTTATCACCAGGAGCTGAGCTAGCTCTTACTCTTTGTTTCTGGATGGCAATAGGGAATAATTTAAAATAACAACAACAATAATAATATAGTACATAAATAAACAACTTCCACCCTCAAAATATTCTAAACACGAGTTTGAAAGTTAATCAGGCTAATGTACTTCTGTAGAAAGAATAGGGATTTTTTTGTACTTTGGTTTCTTTCTATGTTTGTAAAAATATAAATTATAACGCCCACTGCTATTTTCTTGGTAGCCCATATTATTTTCCTTACATATTATGATTCATTAATTCTTTCTCTCAGTTCACATTTATTCCAATTCATATTATTAGTATGGCCTTTCCTTAGCAGATAAAATTTGATGCTGCAAGATTATTTTGATTTAAGCTCATAATCATTTGATGAAACAAACAAATGTCTATTCCATTTTCACTGATAAGACCAATAGGGGACTATTTAGGTTCTGTGTTTCCAACGACTTACTACTAAAATTTTCAAACATTTATTAAAAGCATGAAATAATTATACAGCTAAAACCACCTAGCTTATACAGTTAATACTCTATTTTCTTGATCATGTATTGATCTTTTTTTGTATTATTTCAGGTTCATTGAGGGTATAAAGAATTAGGTCACACTAATTCCATTTGTTAGGTAAAGTCCCTCGATTGGGCTTGTTTGGGAATTCCATAACCATTTTACAAGAGGAATCAACTGAAAATCAATAGAAAGGGAATAACTTAATAGCAATATTCCCACCATGTATTTAATCACATTTTCATATATTATTTACTTTGCTTTTTCCTATGTAAATATTACTATAAACATTTGGAAAATGTTTGACGTGAACCCTGGGATTATAACTCAGATCTCAGTATGTTCTGCAGGTTTTTCAATAAAGTACAGTTTGTTGAGTTGTAGAGGAGAAAGGGTTATCACCGAGTATCAGACTAATATATAAAGCTCCTTACATGCCATCACTCTGCCCTCACTTTTTAAATAATGGGATTTTATAAAAAGACTGAATAAAAGACTCAAAAGCGATAAACTACAGAGAGATATGAGATGCTATTGCCAAAAAACAGATAGCATTCAATTAGTTTTTTTAAGGCATTCTTATCACATCTCTTCCTAATATTAGCTTTCTCAATAAACAATAGCCTGCTGCAATATTGCCAGCGCTGCCCAGCTGAGATGACAATGTGCAGTGACAGATGATTGGGATTGTCCAAAACGGTGGATGTTATTCACAAACGGCACTCACTGGCCCTTTCGTTTTGAAGATTATTCTATGACTCTAACATGAAACCAGATTAATATTTATGTAGTTAGAGAGATAAGAAATGCATTTTTCTGCAATAAAAAATAAACACATTTTGTGGCTTCATTTCAACTACTAACTTTTATCTAATTGAGTCTGATGTGTACATAAAGTGATGTGTACATAGATATTTCTGCTTTTTAAAAAAGCTTTAAATCTCACAAGTCTATTCGAGACCTTAATTTAGGCTTTTAGGTTGTATTTGCTTTAAGTGGAGGAAAATAGGCAGGAAAAAAAAATCTCTGCAATTTAATATAATAATGCCACACTAAGCCCATCTCTGCTTTTTAAACATGTAAAGTATTTGGCCACATTAAGCTACTATTTGAAATTAAAGTTTATAAAATAATATTTGATAATCTGTTTTTTTCCTCCAGAATATAGAAAATGTCTAGTTTTAAAACAAAAAGAAAATCATTAATTTAATTCATTTAACTTGTACATTGGCCAATTCGATAGGATTAAATCAACTAACCTTCTGAAAAGGAATTAAATTTTATTTCTATGCTAGAATTAACGTAATGCATATTTAAAGTTTTCTAACATGATACTATGTCCAATTCAATACATAAAGCTTATGGTAAACAAAAAATTTTGAATCTTACCTCCAAGTCCCTAAAAGGTCTGGCCCCTTCCTGTCCTTCCAGTCTCACGGGGAATGATGTCCACAGGGTTTTCAGCGCAGTTAACTCTCTAGTTTCCTCCTTCGTTAGTGACCTGAGCTGCTATTTCTCCATCTCTCTCTTTTTTTTTTTTTTAATTTTGAGACAGAGTCCCACTATGTTGCTCTCAGGATGCATGGCATCACACATCACAGCTCACAGCAACCTCTAACTCCTAGGCTTAG
>CAUYQV010130882.1:0-12831 GCA_963574575.1 Galagoides demidoff
TTAGATCTCTAAGTGTTCTCCAAACATCTTTCCAAAAGGAATGTATTAGTTTGCATTCCCACCAGCAGTGGGTTATTTGTCTTTTCATTATTGAGTTATGAGAGTTCTTTATATATTCTAGATTACAAATAAGCTACTGTACATATAATTTGTAAATATTTTCTCCTATTCCATGGGTTGCATTTTGACTTTTTTATGTTACCCTTTGAAGCATAAATGTTTTAAGTTTTGTTAGAATTCAATATGCTTATGTTTCTTTGTTGATTTTGCTTCTGCTTCTGGTATCTTAGCTAAGAAACCATTTCCTAATCCAACATCAGAAAGATATATGCCTATATTTTCTTCTAAAATTTTATAGGATTTTGCTTTACATTTAGATCTTTGATTTTTTTTTTTTTTTGATACAGAATCTCACTCTGTTCTGTTGGCCAGGCTGAGTGCCGTGGTGTCAGCTTTGCTCACAGCAACCTCAAACTCCTGGGTCAAGCAATCCTCTTGCCTCAGGCTCCACAGTAGCTGGGACTACAGGTGCCTGCCACAGGGCCTGGCTAATTTTTCTACTTTTGTAGTAGAAAGTGGGGGTCTTACTCTTGCTGGGGCTAGTCTAAAACTCCTGAGCTCAAGCAATCTTCCTGTCTCAAGTTCCCAAAGTGCTAGGATTATAGTTATGAGCCACTGGGCCCAGCCTCTTTGGCCTATTTTGAATTAATTTGTTGCATATTGTGTTAGGTAGGGGTCCACATTCATTCTTTTGCATGTGGATATTCAGTTGTGACAGTACCATATGTTGAAAAGACCATTATTTCTTCAGTATATTGTTTTAGCATACATGTTGAGAAATATTTCTTGTCTCTCAAAAGAGAGATCTGCCTAGGTTTCTGTGTGGCTATACCCACTCTCATTTGGCTTCCATTTATGTCTGTCTTGTTCATTTCTATGTCTATCCTTATGTTAGTACCAAACTATCTGGATTATTGTAGATTTGCAGGAAGTTTTGAAATTGGAAAGTATGAGTCCTTCAACTTTTTTTGTCTTTTTCAAAATTGTTTTGGCTATCCTGTGTCCCATGCATTTTGATATGAATTTTATAATGAGCTTGTCAATTTCTGCAAAACAAGAGGCTGGAATTTTGATAAGATTCGCATTGAACTCTATAGATTGATTTTTATAGTATTGTCATCTTAACAATAGTAAATCTTGCAATCCATGAAGATAGAATGTCTTTCCATTTTATTAAGGACTTATTTAATTTCTTTCACTAATATTTATTGTTTTCAGGCTATAAGTATGCACTTGTTCTGTTTAATTTATTCCTAAGAATTTTATCCTATTTGAAAACCTCAATAGTACAATGAAAACCATAACGATGTAATATAACTGAATAAAGTCAATAAAATTTTTATTAATTTCATTTTCTGATTGTTCATTGCATGTGTGTAGATGTACAATTAACTTCTGTACATTGACATTCTTATGCTTTTTCCTGCAGCCTCGTTGACTCATTAGTTCAAATTTTTAAATGAGATTTTATCTTTTTAAAGATGTTTTAGGTTCACAGCAAAAATAGGAGGGAGGTACAGAGATTCTCATATGCCTTTTGCTTCCACAGATGTATATTCTGCCCCATTTTCAAAATCCTCCACCAGAGCAGTCCATCTGTTACAATTAAAGAACCTACATTGATGCATCATAATCCCTCAAAGTCCATAGTTTGTTTTAGAACCCATTGTTGGTACTGTACGTTCAGTGGGTTTGAACCAATATATTATGACATGTATCTATCATGACAGTATCATGTGTAGTATTTTCGCTGCCCCAAAAGTCCTCTGTTCTCTGTCTATTCATCCCTCTACCCCACCCTCTAACCCCTGGTAACCACTGATCTTTTCCCTGTCTCCATAGTTTTGCCTGTGCAAGAGTGTCATTATATAGCTTTTTGAAACTAGCATCTTTCACTTAGTAATAAGAATTATGCTTCTTCTGTGTCTTGTCATGGACTGATGGCTCATTTCTTTTTAGTGCAAGATAATAGTCCGTGTCTGGAAGTATCACAGTTTCTTTGTCCACTCACCTACTGAAGGATATTGTGGTTGTTCACAAGTTTTGAAAATTATAAATAAACCTGTTGTAACATCTGCATAGGTTTCTGTGTGGCTATACCCACTCACATTTGGCTTCCATTTACGTGGAATATTTTTTTCTACCCTTTACTTTGCATTTGTGTGAGTCCTTCAAGTTAGATGTGTTCCTTGGAGACCACATATACTTGGGTTGTGTTTCTTCATCCATTCATCCAATCTGTGTCTTTGTAGTGGAGCATTAAGACAATTCATGTTCAGTGTTAGTGTTGGGATACTGTTCTGTTCATCATGTAGGAGGTTACCTAGTTGTTGTTCAGTTTCTTTTCCCTCTCACGCTATTGTTTTATAAGCATCATGAACTTTAACTTTCAGGTCTTTCTACACTAGTTGGTGTCTATACTGCTGAGCAGTCCTGAGTATTTCCTATAGTGCAGGTCTACTAGTGAAAGATTCCCTTAGTGTTTGCTTGTCTGGAAAAGTGCTTCCTCATCATTTTGGAAACTATGTTTTGCAGGATACAAAATTATTGGCTGGCATTTGCTCTGTTTAAGAGGACTAAAAATGGGGATCCAGTTCTTTCTGGTTTGTGATGCCTCTTTTCTGACTGGCTTCTCTTTATTGTAGGTCAGTTGTGGCTTTCATCTCGCTGTTTGTAGGATTTTCTCCTTCATTTTGACTTTGGCTAAGTTGATGACTATGTGTCTTATAGACTTCCTGTTTTTACAAGTCTTCCTGGTGTTTGATGGCCATCTTGTATCTGGATATCTGAATCTTCAGTGATAAGGAAATTTTTCCTCAAAAATTCCCTTGAACATATTTTCCATACTTACTGCTTTTTTTCCTACTCCCACTGGGATACCTATAAGTCATACCTGGTGGTTGATATACTGGTTTGTTTCACATTGTCCCATATTTCTCAGAGTGATTGTTTATTCTTCGCTTATTTTTCTGCCTCTTTCGTTGACTGGGCTGATTTGAAAGCCTTGTCTTCAAGTTCTGAGAGTCTTTCTTCTGTTTGGTCTAGTCTGTTGCTGAAGCTTTCTGATGTATCTCAAAGTTCCCTAAATGTCTCTTTCATTCCTGTAAGTTCTGTTGTCTCCTTTATTATTTTTTCTAGTACATCACTGACTTTTTCACTTTTTCCATTGATATCCTGAAGTATTTTTCTGGCTTGTGTTGGTTTTCAACTTTCTCTTTAATCTTATGCATCTTATTTGCCATCTGTAGTTTGAATTTCATTTTTGACATTTTGACAATTTCCTTTTGGTTAGGGTCCATTTCTGTAGATCCATTTTGATCCCTTGGAGGTGTTGAACTAGCTTGTTTTTTCATGTTGCTGAAGTTCTTTTGCTCGTTTCTTCTTATCTGAAACCTCTTTTCTCAGCTCAGGACAGATAGGTTTGTAGGGCACCTGTTCTTTTCTGCTGAGTGATCTCTTACTTAGAAGGAGAAAAGGTGCTAGTTGGCACTTTTTCGATCTGCTCTGGAAGATTTACTGAGCAGGGGGGATACTGATGCCTGAGAGCCAAGCTGCTCCTGGATGATAATGCAGAGTGATGGATTGTTCCCCTGGCCACTGTTGGAAGTTCTGGTTGGAAGCTGGGCAAGTCCATATCCACAGAGGTGGATGTTGTGGGAGTCAGCATTTCCCAGTTCTCCTCTCAGTGGTGGAGTGGCAGCAGATCAAGGCTATCTAGGTAGTGATCTTGGGTGTCAGGGATATAGACATTCACTCCAGCTAGGTCCAGGTGTGATGGCAGCCAGTGTCAGATCCCTGGTGGAGTATTGGACCATAGGGGAAATTTCTATCAAGTAGCCAGTGGGAGCAATGAGGCTAAGACTACAGCTTCCAATATCAGTGTGGGAAGATGAGGGGCTACAGTGCTGGAGAACAGCAGAGAACCCTCAGGACCACGGCCATGAGACCAGATAGTAGTGGTAGAGCCTCACTGAGGCCCATCAGTGGCACTGGAGTATTGGAGTGGGGGATAGGGGCCTGACAGCACCACTGGAGCCTTAGGGGCAGAGCTGTGGGGCCATGTTACTGGGTAGCTGTGGCTCTCTCCCTGTCTAGGACCCTGTATCTAGGTCTTAGGGCTTCTCAGGTAGTGTTCATGGCTTCTGTTTGACTCAGATCCCATGTTGGGAGAGGGGTGTGTGAGAGCATCTGGTCACCCTGCTCCCTTCTCAGCCTGGCCAGGGCAATGCAGAAAAGGGCTGAAGAAAAACCAAACCCTGAGTAAGCCTGGAGCTCTGGATCTGATAACTCAGAATGATGTCAGTTGCCACAACCCTTGTGGAATGGGAGCCACCAGGTCTGTCCTATGCCCACTCTCTGGTGCATTGTCACTTCTCAGACTCTAAGCAGCTCCCTGATCAGTGATGTTGGGAAACCTCTCACAGCTTGGGTCACAGGGCATGCAGGGGCAGCATAGAGTCCAGTGATTCTCTCCCTCTATCCTTACTCACATGTGGATGCTTCCCTCACATAAACATCCCTTCTTTCCCTTCCTTTCAATCAGGCTAAATGGATTGCCTAATCAGATTTTAATTCTCTCTCAATATATTTTTCTATTCTTTACAAATTAACTGGTCTCAGTTATTTTATTATAGCAGCAGTACTGGACTAAGGCACTGACAATCTCTGCCTTTTAATTAGTACTTGAAGTTCAAGGTGATTATTGATATATTGGACGATATCTGCCATATTATTGTTTTCTAATGGTTGCCCTTATTCTTCATTTCTCTTTTTTTGTTTTCCATACTTTTTGTTATTTTTACTATACATTTGACATATTTTAATTTTCCCTCCTTTTTTTAGCATGAGTTACACTTGTTTTAGTGTTTTTAGTGGTTGCCCTAGAACTCGCAATAAATATTTACAACTAATCTGAGTCTACTTTCAAATAACATTATACTACTTCATGAGTAGTATATGTACCTTATAATAAAAAATTCTTAATTTTTTCCTCCTGTACCTTGTATTATTGTCATTTATTTCACTTATATACAATCATGTATATGATATCAGTATATATGTGATATATTCACAAATTGAATACATTGTGGTTATTACTATTTTGATAAAACTATTATTTATTAGATCAATTAAGAATAAGATCCTTTTTTGATGCTCTTTCTTTATGTAGATCTAAATTTCTGACCTGTATTATTTTTCATCTCTCTGTAGATCTTCTTTTAACATTTCTTTCAAGGTAGGTCTACCGGCAAGAAATTTCCTAAAGTTTTGTTATCTGAGAAAATTTTTATTTCTTTTTCACTTCTAAAGGATAAATCCACAGTATACAGAATGCTAGGTTAGTGTCTTTTCTCTCTTAACACTTTAAATATTTCACTTTTTTGTTGTTGTTGTTGTTTACATGGCTTCTGAGAACAGAAGTCAGATAAAATTCTTTTATTCTTTTCTTTATAAATCAAGTATTCTCTCTCTCTCTGGCTTCCTTAAGAATTTTTTTCCTTATATTTGATTTTCTTTAGTTTGAAAATGATATGCCTACCTATAATTTTTTTGCAAGGGCCATTTATCATGGTTGGTTTTCTCTGGGATTTTTGTATCTGTCTGTTAGTATCTGATTAACTTAGGGAAATTCTTAGTTGTATGGTTTAAAATATTTTTGCTGTTCTTTTTCATCTCATTCTACTCCACCCATTATGCATATGTTATACTTTTTTATAGTTGTTTCATTGCCTGTGAGTACTCATTTTTTTTTCTTTTTCAAGCTCAAAAATTAATTTCCTGGAGGGATCATGCCTATGGTTCATCCTATAAGAGTACATGTGAATCTCTCTAATTGTAGAATATAAATGTTTTAACACAATAACTAAGAAAAAGGCATGAAGGCTCTGTTAACCAGTTGGATGAAAGTATTTCAAATTATATACAGAAACAGTACATTGTACCCCATGATAGTATTAATGTACATTGCTATGATTTAATTTAAAAAAAAAGGAAAAAAATTATTTTCCTCAGCTGTGTCCAGTCTACTAATGAGTCCATAAAAGGCATTCTGGATTTCCATTGAAGTGTTTTTGATCTCTAACATTTCTTTTAGGTTATGCTTTAGAATTCCCATGTCTTTGCTTACCTTGCCCACCTGTTCCAAGAAGTAATGACAAACATTTTCTAAAAAGATGGAGACAAGTCTCATCAATGAAATAGAATATATAAAAATACCTAATTCCAGAAAGGAGTCTTATGCTGTCACTTCCTTCTTCTTACTTCCTCTGTGAGTCCCAGGGGATATTTGCCACCCTGTCAGTATGTCTCATGCAGAGTTTGAGAAAGCTACAGAAGAGGTTGAATGCCTCAGGACCAGGCTGGTGGATGATGAGATGTTGTTCATCTCCAGCCACTACAAACCTGTAACTATGAGTGATGTAAATACAGAATGGCCTGGGATGTTGAACTTCAATGGGAAGGCCAAGTGGGATACCTAGAATGACTGAAAGGGACTACCAAGGAAGATGCCAGGAAAGCTTACATCAACCAAGTAGAAGAGCTAGACAAAAATACAGAATATAAGATACTGGATTTGGTTGCCAGCCATGCATTTAACCTAAATCGATACAAAGCCTTGTTTTTTCTAATACTGTGGATAATGTGAAAGAATGAAAATAACCAGTTAACCCAGTTCTACAAGGCTGTTCAGGATATGGCTCCAACATATGAGGGGCTAAAACAATTACTGACCTTCCCCAAGTAGTTTTTACCTAAAGTCAACTAGAAGTGCATTTGTTACATTAAAAAAAAAAAGAAAATAAAATTATCTAATTCCATATATTAAGATGAACAATATATTCTATCGAATGAATATTCTAGGACTAAAAATTACATCAACTAAAACATCTTGTTAGATGGGCTCCATAACAGTATGAAGATAACAGAGGAAAAGAGTCAGTAAACCTGAAGATAGATCAGTACAATTTACATAATAAATAAATAATGGAGGAAAAAGAATTTAAAAAGAGGGCAGAATATCAGGGATTTTTGGAGCAGCAATAAATGTTCTAACATTTATGCTGTCCAAGTTTCATACAAAGAGGAAAAAGAGTATGATGGAAAAAAATAGAAGCGATAATAGCTGAAATGTTCCAAATTTAGTAAAAATATAAATGCATAATAAGCTTGGTAAACTATAACCAAGATAATCCAAGAGAAATTCATGCTCAACACAATAAAACTGCTGAAAATGACTGAAAAGACAAAGAAAAAATATCTTCAAAGTAATAAGTGAAAAAAGTTAATAGGCAACAATGATTTGAATGAGGGTAGATTTCTAGTCACAAACAGTGGAAACAAAAAGGAAGTGGCACAACAGTTTAAAACTGATGAAAACAAAAAACGTGTCAACACAAAATTCTACATTCAACCACTCGTCTTTCAGGAAGTTAAGACATTCATAGCTGAAGGAAAATTAAAAGAAGTGGTTGCCATCAGATCTGCTCTAAAAGAATTACTACAGAAAGTTTATTTGATAGAGTAGAAATTTATCAGAGGGAAACCTAAAATATCAGGGAGAGAAAACTTCCAAATTCATTTTGTAAATGGTGGCAACCATTGAAAAGCAACCCAAAGGTGGTGGGACAGGAACAAGAAATAGGCATATCCTCATGTATGTGTATGTATGTTTATATACACACACTCATATACATATATGTGTACATGAATGTATCCTTTCAAACCTTTGGGGGAGATTTGATTTTTAATTATGTACATGCATTACTTTAATTATAATTGTAATTATATATAAATAACCTGGTCATAGGTATAAGAAACACCCACACAAACCCACCAGATCTATTACTCTATGGGCTCCTCACCATGGAAGCCATGCCATTTTCTCCCTCTAAAATCTGTTCATCTCCTAGCAGCTACAGAGCTGTCTCAGAGTATTCAATTTCAGGTCATCTGACCTGTCTCATCTTAGCTCTTTTATTGCAATTTCTTCTAAATGAGGGCCCCAGTCCACCACCAAAATGGTGTGAGTTCAGAGTTTTTTTCCACGATTAGCCTTGGGAGAACAATCCAATGAGGTTCTCAGAAAAGAATGCACATTGAGGAAATCCCCTTTGAGCTGACTGTCCATGAACTCCAGTTCTGTCTGTGGTTTCATATTTGCTAAGCACCCCAAGTGTATCAGGGGACTCAGAGGGAGAGAGCATTGGGGGTACTCATGGGAGGTCATGAGACCACAAATTGGGAAACTGTGTTGGCTGGCAGTATGGCTGACCTTGGGAAAACATCCACTTTGGGTTGGTAAGAGGGGCTGGGCCATGCAACGCAACCCACTTGGGAGAATTATGATGGACTGAGGGGCAGCATGGAGTTAAAAGTTTGTGGATGTGAAACAATCCCATGACTCTTACACAACTTCAGATGGAGCCCAGGATAAAGAAGTCAGAACCACATGGAATGGACCTACAGGCTTAAAAGAGAGAGAATTGGTTGACAGAAGCCTGGTCTCTGTCAAGAACAAGCTGTTTTGAAAAGCAGCCTTAGCTATTTGTTCCAGCCAGATGTCTTTGGATGGACCTCAGCCTTCTCCTTAGCCTATTTCAGAGGCTTATCAGATCATGCAGAATGATTGAGATTGTGGATTATTTCTGATAATCTGAAATGTGTAGAGATAGTAGCAGTGGCAGGGAGTGGGGATCTAGTTGGTTGGTAGGACTTTAGTTGAGTCCTACCATCTAGGACTCAATTTCACCAGATTTGGTACCAAAGCCAGCTGCTGGGCATGATCCAAGATACATCAGACATTTCTTTTAGAAAATCCAGCATCTGCTACTCACACAGACATCCCCACAGAGAAGCTGTAAGCCAAGTAGATAGAGCCTCTCTAGAAGGGTCTGCTGTGAGCCCTGGGCCTTCTGTCCACTGAGCATCAGGAAGGGACAGCACAGAGAGCAGCATGGGCAGGGAAAAACTTCTCTCCAAAGGATCTCTCTTGCCCACACCCTGCAGTGGATGCAAGGCTGTCACATCAGAGCAGTAGACAGGCTGGGACAGAGCAGCAAAGAGCCACAGAGCCAACCACTCTCTTCTCCCTGAAGTATGAACAGATTTGAATATTCTTTATGCCAAAGGACCTCATTTAGGGGAAATTAGCAATGAAAAAGCTGAGGCAGGTCGTAACCTGAAATTGAAAGCACCCCAAGACAGCTTTGTGCTGAATTATAACAGCAGTGCATAAGTAGCACTCACTGTGAGCAAGGCACTGTTCTGAGAGGTGCCTGTACCCTAACCTGTGACCTTTGTAACTCTCACAGCCACCCTGAGTTGTCCTTATCTGCTAGATAAGAGGACCATGGTGCACAGAGGTTCAACTCCTAAGTGGCAGAGCCAGGATTCAAACATGGACAGGCTCGTCTCAGGGTATGAGTATCTTTCACCCTTCCGCAAAGCAGTACCCGTCCAGATGTGCCAAGGCCCCTCCCCAAATTCTCTGTCGTGTAGAATTATCACGTCTCAACTAAAGCAGTGTGGTGGTCTTTGGAGAATAAACTTTTTAAAAATTATGTATTTTTGATGATGCCCAAGCATACAGATAAAACGTGGGTCCCAAGTAGCATTGAGCATTTTTAAGTCTTGCCTGTGTATGTCTTGCCATCAGGGGACTGCATTGGGAGTTAACATCACAAAGCAGGACACTGAAACCTAAGTGTTCTGAAGAAGATCTCCAATTTTGTGTGGAGTGTAACTCAGGAGAGAGACAAATGCTTGAGTTGAAATACAGAGGCAAACCTGCAATCAGGAGAGCAGAGTGCTAGGGCTACAGAAACCAGCAGGGCTGAAGTTGGTGGGGGTTTGGAACAGACAGACAATTGGCTAGTAAACCCAGAAATCAAAAGAAAGAATAAGGAGTTACAGATGGAAGAGATGGGTGGTTCTCCAGGCCAGGCTTAGAGTGGACAGTCCTTGCGGACAGTCTTCCTAACATTTTGTAGTGAGGTAGACATGACCACAGCAAACAAAAACAAAATTAGAATGTTGCCTCCTTCTTTTATACATAATCTGCAACCTTTTTCCCCACTGAGTTGATGCTCTTCAGTGTCTATCTCTTTGCCTCCCAGTGTCTCTGTCTCTCTACATATCTGTCTATCCTTCCCTTCCTTCACCTCAAGGGTGCAATATAATTTTTGATTCATTACACAATCATCATTGGTCAGTTCATGACCCTCTTTTATTTATATTCACACAATTAGTTGGTTATATATTTTATGTAATGTAATAAACACCCAAGAGACATTATCCAACAGAAAAACTACCACCTTGCCCTCAGTATAATCTATCATTTACCCAATTCTTTCACTCATCTCATTCAGACTTTGGTGTGCTCTAAGCACTTTGTTTTTGTGGGTTTCTTTCTCTGTTAAAAATTATGTATTTATATATATACAGGGTGGCCATAAAGTTGTGTGTGATTTAAAATTAAATATTATGTTAATATATACACATACATATATACACACACATATATAATATATAAATATGCATGTATTCATTATTTTATTTTATAACTGCTTTGTAAGTAAATTCAAGCTGAGTTCATTATTATTATCATTATATCATTAATTATTATTACTATCATTAATTTTTTTTTCTTGTTATAGAAGAAACTAAAATTAAAACTTTTTTGTGGACCTAACATTATCATTGGCCCTATGCCCTATTGTTCTTACTGTGTTCAGTGTATAAGTTGACCCTATACTTACCCAATTTAACCATCTTCCTGCATCTGGTGTTTTAATCTCTTTTTTCCCCTTTAATATGACTTTATTTACTCATGTGGAGATAGGAATGTATGTGTGCATGTGTGTTTGTGTACACATGTGTGTGAACAGCTATGTACAAAAAGAGCACATGGGATGTACAACATGTAATAAGTTTGGAAATTTTCCCCTCTATCCTTATGACAAGAAACAGCTAAACAAACTACAAACTGACAACTTTTCTTGAATCTATCAGAGAACAAAGGTCACAAGGCAAATTGCCATCGTGGAATCTGGAGGAACTCATGAATCTAGAGTCATAGCCAAGATCTGCTCACACAGAGAAGAAGCTCCTGGACCCATACACTGGTGGGAACACTGAAATGGTAATTCTGGTGAATTGCTAGAAACAGTGTGGGATGGGGTGAGTGAGAAACTCCTAGAGGCACAGTCTTGTGTGTGTGTGTGTGTGTGTGTGTGTGTAGTCTCCCCACTTTTGTTGACTTTACCTTTCCTAATATCACCATATTCATATGGTAAAGAACAAGAAAAATCCCCTCCTGCTCTGACAGAGGGAGAGGAAGGGTAACCATTTAGAACTATGACCAAAGCGTTCTCTAAAACAAAGGTCTTCTCCAGGATAACAGACTTTACAAGAGTCTTATCCTATCTGGGAAAAGGACATTTCTCTAATTTTAGTCACATTACCACCACCTCCCCAGCAGCTTTACTATCTTACAGGGAAGAGGGAAGCTAAGAAACACTAGTGAAGGGCCCAGGCCAGGGACAAGCCCACGAATGACTGGGATTTAATCCTAAGATTATGGGATATTCCCCCTCCCTACAAAACACACACCTACCACCATACTAACAAGGTTTTATTATAATAAAGCTGAAGGAACTGCAAGGCTCACACACTATCTGTGGAGAAGTTTCTAGGGAAGCCCAAAGTCAATAGAAAAGACAAAAATAAAGATACAGATATTAATTAGAAGACTTTGGCACATACAGCTGCAGAGAACATCAAACACAATCTAACTCCTACTGGATTACCATAAAATCTCACACCGAAGACCCATGTACCTTAGTTACCTAATACAACATGGCCATGTTTCAGGAAAAAATTAAAGGCATACTAAAACAAGGCAAGAAAACAATCTGAAAAGATAAAGGAATCATCAGAACCAGACTCAGATATGAAGGAGATTTTGGAATTACTAGACAGAAAATCCAACATAACTATGATTAAAGGCTCCAGCAGAAAACATAGACAAAGAATATTTTCCAGCTCCATAAAGAAGCAATGTAAACATATATGGAAACTCTAAGGAAAGAAATGCTAGAACTCTATTATAATGATATAGCAGAAGTGAAGAATGCTTTTTTTTGCTTTCAGAGAGGCTGAATATGGCTGAGGAACAATGAATCAGTGAGCTCTAAGATAATTTGAACTTCCCACACTGAAATACCAAGAGACAAAAATTGAATGCTAAATTCAAGAACTATAGGAAAATGTCAACCAGTGCAAAAATAAGGGCTAGAATATCAGAAGAAAGAGAGAGAGTGGAGGAGAAGATGTATTTAAAGAAATAGTGGTTGAAAATTTTCCAAAATTTCATAGAAACCAACCACAGTCATGTTTTCATTAATTCAAGAATGAAAACACTTTGACTTGGTTCTCCTTCGCAGAACTTCTCTTTTATTTTTTCTTTATTAAATCATAACTATGTACATTGATGCATTTACAGGGCACAGTGTAGTGATTTGATATACAACGTGAAATGCTTGCATCAAACTTATTAACACATCCATCACCTTGCTCACTTATTTGTTGTGGTAAGACAATTATATTCTTTTCTTTTTTTTTTTAAGTTTCGGATATTTATTAATCAGTGTAATCCTCAACACAATACATCAACATGATTTCATGCATTTAGAGGAAAAATATTTCCTGGTTAAGTGGAAAATTGTGCGGATGGCTTCTGGAAGACCTTCATTCTAAGCAGCTTTATTGTGA
>CAUYQV010130884.1:0-18026 GCA_963574575.1 Galagoides demidoff
CCCAAGCACCCAGGGAGTCCCAGGGAGTCCCAGGAATGTAATCAGTCAGCCAGTGCTCGGAAAATCCCTGCCTGAAAAGTCTCCCAGCAGGTGGTCTGTTTTATGAGGTGGGAGTCTACCCTGGCCTCGGGGTTCCTTCAACTTGTTAGGTCAGAAATCAAAGGTCAAGTGAAATGCCTGTTGATCAGTTCAGTCTACACAGTGAAACACCCAAAGCATAGTGGCTTAACACAACCCATCACTTTATTCAGCTCTTGACTCAATAGGTTTGCTAGGCTGGCTCACTCACAGATAAGCGGGCTGGTTTCTGGGGACATCAGCAGGACCAGCTGGACTGTGCTCCCCAGGGTCTTTCATCATCCATCAGGCCAGTCCTGGCTACGTCACACAGAGCTCTAAAGGCAGCCAGAGAGGACCAGCTTCAATGATGTTTACTAATGTCTCATTGGCCAAAGGCCATCACATAACCAAGCTGAAGTTTAAGATTTGGAGAACTGAATTTACTTCTTAATGGGAGAAAATCATTGCGACGGATCTGCACGTGGGTATAGGAAGAATTTGTGTCCATTTTTGTCACAGTCTACCAGAAATTGAGTAAATAAGGAGGTGAGCAGGTGAATGAAAACAATGCCAGAAAGCGACTAACGAAAAGGTTCTGTGCAAGTTGAGCCCCCGAATCCCTTCTGACCTCACAACTTCTTAGAATTCTATAATCCAGGGCCAAGGGCAAGAGGTGGGCAAAGCCCTGTGATGAAATTCAGGGGCTGGAAAGAGGTGGGAGCCCAGCAGTGAGTCAGTGTGCTCAGCTGATCCTGGACCTCCGGCAAACTCTTCCCCTGAGCCTGACCCCAGGTAGGCCAGAGGGGAGAAAAATGCCAGTGTGGCCCACTGGCCCCTCTGTCCCAGATACACACTGCCTGTCTCTTGCCCAAGCCGTCTCTCAGCCCACCCAGAAGCATGGTTCCAAACCCCCACCATGCCTCGTGTGACACACAGCGCCGGGGAGTGTAATTGCTGTAGTGATTACTTACAGCCATTACATTAAGTTTTAAATTGTTCCCTTCAAATTGAACAATGTTTTTTCAAAGTCAACAGCTGGTTCACAGCTTGAAAGCAACCGTTAGGATAAATTAAATAAAAAGGGTAATAAAATCACAGTCTAAATTTAATTTCTGAAGAGTGCATAGGCTCAAGAAAAAAAAAAGCATTTAAAAATGCCTTGAAAATATAGCCAGAAAAGCAGAAGTTAATTCACTCCCTGATTATGTCAGCTAACGGACACACTAGCACAATTAACCACATAATTGCACTGGTGTAGAAAAAGCCCTGAGCTCTTACCCAGGGTTTTGAGTACAGGTGTCAGGACTCAGTGTCCCGTGGGAAGGAATTACCAGACAGGGGGTTTGTATTATTATACACAGACACCCTACAAAGAAAAACAACAAAGGCAATGTCCATGCCCTCTATTTCAGCACACTTTTTTGTTGCCTGCAGCAACCTGGTATCCATCTTCCTGGGAGGAAAACAGGATTGCAGGGGGTTCTTTGTACTTGCTTATTTGTAAGTTATAAAATTCAGCTACTGAATCCCTTTGCCTCAAAGGCAACTTAGTTTGTGATCTACCTAAACAGGCCTATCCAGCCCTCCCCTCAGGCAACCCTTCTTGGAGTCATCCTGGACTTGAATCCTACATCCACCATTTATTTGCCATATGACCTTAGGCAAAGGATCAGATAATTTCTTTGAGGCTCAATTTCCTCCTCTGCCAAAAGGGAACTCATTCATTCTTTCCTATTTTCAATGTACAGCAATGACCACCCCCCTACACTGACTTAACTTGGCCTAATTTTCGTAGACTGGACATGCGCCACATGTTCATATCAGTACTGTAGGCCTAGTTCCTTATGTTGACCACCTCTGTATGTTGACCAGTTTGTTACAATCCCTTGCAGAGGTTCAATTACATATTTACTGAGCACCTTCTCTGAGCCAGGCTCTGACACAGGTACCTGGGACACAGCTGTGAAGACAGAAACCCCTGCTGGAAGGAATGGATATCCTGGTAGGGGACACAAAGGACAACAAGATCAGGAAGTAATGTATATAAAATGGTAGAAGGTAACTAATGCTTTGGGGGAGATAAAGTAGGAGAAAGGAATAGGAGGAGGATATTATAATTTTAAATAAGGTGTTCTGGGAAGCGGAGTTTGGAGTAAAGGCCTAGAGGAGGAGAGGAGCCAGCGATGGGGATATCTGGGTGAGTGTCCCCACAAAGGGAATATGCAAAGGCCCTGAGGCGTGAGTGTGCTGAGCAGTGAGCAGGAAGACTGGTAGAAAGTGAAGTCTGAGAGCCGATGGGGAAATAACAAGAAGATCTGATTCAAAGGGCTAATCCATTTATTCATCTAATATCTGCTGAGTGTTTAATCTACGTAAGACAGAGGGTTGTGAGGATTAAATTAGATAAAGCAGAGGCAACTCCTGGTACACAGAAAGCACTCAGTAAATGCTACCTGGTAGAGGTGGCACCTGCACCTGGGGCATAGATGCTGCTCAGGAGAACCTGCATCCTGGCTCTGCTTTCTCCCCATGGGTGAAGATAGGGCCTCATAGCCAGGGAATCTAAACCATTAGCACCCACACTTGTAAACTTCCCTCTAAGGGAAGTAAGTGCCCGATTGTTAGGGTAGGTTCTTTGATTGTCAGGGCCAAGCTTGCAAAGTTTAGCTTGCAGGGCCACAGCAAGAACTCTGATGTTCTCTCGGCTCTAGAAGGACCACAGCTGCATGGAAGAGGACACAGAAAGCTGACGACCACAGAGGGAAATGGGGAGGTCATGGGAAATGAACAGAATGTGCTCCTGCCCTAGGGAACCAGCTTGGTGCAGCCTTAGCTAAAGAATGGATCACTTATAGCAGAGTGCATGTGTGTGCATGTGGGCTTATGCATGCGTGTGTGTGGTCTACGCTCTCCAAATATGTAGCCCGGGTGCAAGGCTGTTAAACTTTTATCCTTGCTCCACCAGCCGGGGCATCCATCCCGCTCACTACCCAGGTCAGTCACAAGGGGGCTCCCGATATGCCCTTTTCTCCTCTCTCTGATAAGCTAATTGGGCCACAGCCCTGGAGGCTGTGTGTCAGGCATGCAAAGGGTTAAAAGTCCCACCTCCCACAAACCCCCCATATCCACTGCCAAACTCACATCTCCCTCCTCCATTCTTTCTCTATTCTTACTCCTGGAAGTCCTGGTCCCAGGACTGTGGCTGGGGTAACCTGGAGTCTCCATTAGCTTTCTAGGAAGTTACATTGTAGAAAGGCCTGGGTGGTAGAGAACAGTTCTACTTCTAGGTGAGCATAGGGACAAATCCTTTATTCCCACTCCTGGCACTAGAGATTGTCTTTCCTCACCGGGCTATAGGACCTAAAACAAGGAATCACAAATGCCTTCCTGCTTTGAGACTGGGGGGGGCCAAGACACCAGGCTGTCCCCATGCCTATGTAGGCTGCGTGGCACAGAGGCATGGTCAGAGAAGCACCTACCTGGGAATGTGGTTAAAATGCAGACTTGGATTCCACAGTTCAGTCATGGGGCCTAAGAATCTGCATTTCTGACAACCTCCTGGATGATGCCCAGTGGAGCTGGTCCAGGGACATACTTCTGAGTGCTAAAGGAAGGGGCTTACGAGCAGTTTTCATTCTAGTGACTACCACGACCCCCCCCCTTTTCCCCCTCTCAAGACAGACATCAGTCATGTATTGAAGCACCATTTATAAAAAAACAGAATATTTAAAACAGCTCAAGTATCCATATGGGAGACTGGTTAACTAAATCCTAGGATATCCACACAATAGATGTTAATAGCAAGCGTTTAACAACCATCGCTCTGAGCAGAGGAAGTCCTGATGTTCACAGATTGCCCTTTTCTGCTATACAAATACTATAGCTATGGTCCATTTCGAGACACTCACATCAAGATGTGTCACACACTGAGACCCCCACCCCCTGGGATCACACAATGTCTGAAAGTTTAACAACAGTTCTTCAGAAGCAGTACACGCTGACCGCAGCAACCCCACTATAAAGCCATAAAAAATAATAACGAGCAAGCTCCCTCTGTACTGACGTGGGAAGATCTCCAGAATACAGCATACTGCTAAATGGAAAAATGCAAAGTAGAGAGCACTATGTCGAGTTTGCTGCCTTTTGTGTAATAAATGAGGAGAATGCAAATGCACGTGTGTAATTGACTGTATTTGCATAAAGGACCGTGGAAGAAGACACAGAAAAGGACTAACTATGGCCATCAAAGGGGAAGAGAGAGCACCCGAACAAGGACCAGGACGGAAAAGGGAGTGGTGCCTTTTCAGACATACAGACCCCTTTGTATTCTTTTGATTTTTGAACTCTGTAAATACAATATTGCACCTATTCCAAAAATTAAATTAAGATAAAAAGCATATTAAAAATGCAATCAAGTTGGTGGCTCATGCCTGTAATCCTAGCACCCTGGGTGGCTGCGGTGGGTGGGTCGCCAGAGCTCAGGAATTCGAGAGCAGCCTGAGCTAGAGTGAGACCCTCTATCTACTAAAAATAGAAAAACTAGCTGGGCATTGTGGCGAGCACCTATCGTCCCAGCTACTTGAGAGACTAAGGCAAGAGGATCACTTGAACCCAGCAAGTTTGAGGTTGCTTGAGCTATGATGCCACAGCACTCCATTGAGGTTGACAAAGTGAGATTCTGTGTCAAAAAACGCAATCAAGTGCCTTTGACATTCTTATTGGGGCCACAGGTATGAACTACTCTGGAACTCCTCTGGCATGTCCCATTTCTTCACATTTCTGAACCAAATCATGCTCCTATTAGTAAGTGTAGACATTAAGTTCAAGAATGGTCAATTTCCAGAGTCCTCTACACTCTGTGGCTCTTAGCATCCCAGGATTTGGTCCAAAACAATTATACAAAACTCCATCTTCAGTTCATGTGGTCACCATCCTCACAGTCTCTGCTTGTGTTGGGACCAAAATCGCCACTGAGAGACCACCATACACACACATAAAAGCAAAGGAGTGTCTTCATTCAAGCATTTGCTCGGGTCACGCCACTGGACAGCGTAGCTGCATAGGGGTGACCCCAATACAGAGGCAAGGGCAATCTTTTATAACAACTTTGGGGGTGTTTTAATTACTAAGCGAGCTATTGGCCAAAGCTGGTTCCTGGGACACTTACGGGGTGCTGATAGCTGATAGACATTCGCGGGGTGCTGATAGGTTAGGGCCCTTTGAGGTTAGGGGCTTTGCTTGTTTCAGATAGGCTGTTTCCACCCAGGTTGGCTGTCCTCTCCCTGGGTGGTACTGCTAGCAGTTTTTCCCAAAACTGGACCTGAGGCTCAGAATGGAGCTTATTACAAAATGGAGTCACTGCAGCCTCTTCACTTGAGGCCAAAGATCAGAGGGCCAAAAACAGACTCCCTAGTTTACTGCCTAGGTTCTAATCCTGTCTCTGCTATGCACTGGCTGAGTTAGCTTGGACAATCTGCTAAACTTCACTGTGCTTCAGGTTCCTCATCTGCCAAATGGGAATAATAAGACTATGACTTAGTGCATTTAATACAGTGAGACTAAAGCCTCATTCTCGGTGTGCATTTGGTGTTTACTATCAGTATGGTCACCATGATGCACAGTGCCCCTGCCAACAACTGCCTTTTGGATGCCTAACAGATGCCCAGCAAAGGGCATGTTCCAGATACCGTGGACAACACTCCCAAGGCTTTAGAACTGAGAGTTCAGCTTGGGATGACACTCCCAAGGCTTTAGCTTCCACTGACTTAATAGAGTCACCTTGACCTGGACCTACCTTGGAAGGCCCTTTGCAAAGGAACCCATCCACATTGCCGCTACCTTCCCCTCTGTTGCCCAGACAAACCAGCTGATTCCTCTTCATACGGCCCCCAAACACCCAAAGTTGTTACCACTCACATAAGAGTGTCCTAAAAATATCTGTTAAAAGTGCAGAGTCCTGGACCCACCTCAAAATCTAGGGGACAAGAGTCTGTATTTCCAGCGAACTCCTTAGGTAATTATGCACACTGGGATTTGCAAGGTCCTAGGGAAATGAGAGTAAAGATTTCTTTCTTTTCTAATGAACAAAAGCAGTGAGAAAAAGGGTGGGGGGAGACATCAGTTATTTTTTTTTAACAATTCCCACTACTTTCTAGAATAACTTTGAATCAGCCCTAATTTTATCAAACTGTTCCTCAATGTTAGTACTTTAACTGCTTTTAATATCAAATGATTATGATCAGCCTCACCACTGATCGTAGCCCCCACTGCGAAGCTAAAAGGCCAGTACTAGGGTAAAAACTTTTTAACCCTCAGACATCTTCCCACCCACTCAACCTTGTCTAGAACCCTGAAACAGTGCATCCCATTCAATGCAAATTTGCATTATGTGACTTAGAAATCAGGTGTTTTAAAAATATTAATAAAGACTCTCCATATGCTCAGATTTTGAAATAATGCAGATCCTGCTTTCCATTTATCCCTCTGGGAAATTTTGTCTTGAATAATGCATAGCTTCAGGAATGAATCCCTTGCATAAATCTGATAAAAGCTCTTCCGCTCAGTGGAGAGAGGTGGGGGACACTGGTTAACTCTATCGTGCCCACATTTATTGCCCCCAGATCTCTCAGGAACCTGTGGTCTGGGTACTGCTTGGGTGTTCATTTAGGCTTCTAGCTGAGATTTCTCAAAATGGTCACTCTGCTATTACCTGGACACCCATTCTCTCCATACAAATCTGTTAAGCACCTACTGTGTGCCTATACTGTGATGTGGTAAGCACATTATGGTAAGCAAGATAGACACGATCCCCCTCACAGAGATCACACCCAGTTCTAGTCGCTCTAATAATCTGAGAAGCCAGAAATAGAACTCTTCCTGTTTCAAGGTGAGGAAACAGGCTCAGCCTGAAGTCACCAGCAAGTTGTGCAGAAGCCAAGTTTGAACCCAAGTTATCTGATTCCAAAGTTTAACAATTGCCCTATCTGCTGAGTGAGGAGGAGGCTGTTTGGGAATCCCAGATCCTGATTAAATCCTGTCTCCTCTCTATGGAGCATCTGTTGTCTGCTCCCTCTGAGCAGCTTATGCCAGTGTGATCATGTGATGCATTGAGAGAGGATAGCAATGCTTCTTTCTCATTGGCTAAGTCTGTGTCACATGACCACCCCTCCTTGCAAGGGAGCTTGGGATTCTACCCATCTCAGGTACTTATAGTTGTTAGCTTCATAGAGACAGAAAGTAGAATGGCTGCCAGGAAAGGGGAGAGATGGAGTTAAGTGTTTAATGGATAAAGAATTTCAATTTTGTGGCATATAAAATATTTCTGAGGGGAAGTGGGGGGGATACAAGAGTGTGAATGCACTAAATGCTATCAAATGCCTAAAATGGTGAATTTTAGGTAATCTATTTTATAATTAAAACATAAAAAGATTGGGAAAAAAACATTAACCAAAGGCAGCAGGAGGCATTAGAGACCAAGTCAGGGAGACTGGGAGACAGCCCAGAGCAGATGTCAGGGCTGAACATTCTAGATTTCCACACTGTTTGTATATTTTTATTCTTTCCTCCTGTGCCCCACCCAGGTTGGGAGAAACTCAGGTGAGGATGAAAATGATGCTAAAAAAGACCAGCAATGGTACAAGCCTATGATGCAGATTTGCTCTTTCCTAGCTCACAAATGAGAAAACGAAGGTGTGGATATGAGAAAAGGGACACAGAGAACCAGAGAAATGTCTGGGACTTCACGCCCCGACCACTCTTGGGATTTCTTGAGTGATTTTGACATAAGTGCATGGAGGCCCAACCCCAGATTTTATCTATTTTATTTATTTTATTTATTTTCTTTTGAGACAGAATCTCAAGCTGTTGCCCTGGGTAGAATGCCGTAGATTTTACTTATTTTAGTTATTTTCTTTTGAGAAAGAATCTCAAGGTGTCACCCTGGGTAGAATGCCGTGGTGTCACAGCTCACAGCAACCTCAAACTCTTGGGCTTAAGCGATTCCCTTGCCTCAGCCTCCCAAGTAGCTGGGACTACAGGTGCCTGCCACAATGCCCAGCTATTTTTTCTGTTGTAGTTATCATTGCTGTTATAGCAGGCCAGGCAGGGTTTGAACCCACCAGCCCTGGTGTATGCAGACAGTGCCCCAATCATTGAACTAAGGTCACCAAGCCAATATATGATGTTTTTATTAATTATTTTTCTTGAGACAGAGTCTTATTATGTCTCCCTCTGTAGAGTCCCATGGCGTCACAGCCCACAGTAACCTCAAACTCTTGGGCTTCAGTGATTCTCTGGCCTCAGCCTCCCAAGTAGCTGGGACTACAGGTACCCACCACAATTCTTGGCTTTTTTTTTTTTTTTTGTAGTTGTCATTGCTGTTTGGCAGGCCCAGTCTGGGATTGAACCCATTAGCCCTGGTACATGTGGCTGGCGCCCTATCCGCTGAGCTACAGGCCCCAAGCCTATTTTTAATAATTTTGTACATGAAACAAAGTTCTGATTGCAATCTATCACATGAGGTCAGATGTGGAATTTTCCATGTGAGGCTCCATGTTGGTGCTCAAAAGGTTCAGATTTTAGAGTATTTGGGATCTCAGATTTTCAGATTAGGATTGTTCAACCTGGCTCGGCGCCTGTGGCTCAAGTGGCCAAGGTACCAGCCACATACACCTAAGGTGGCGGGTTCAAATCCAGCCCGGGCCTGCCAAACAACAATGATGGCTGCAACCAAAAAAAATAGCCAGGCGTTGTGGTAGGCGCCTGTGGTCCCAGCTACTTGGGAGGCAGAAGCAGGAGGCTCACTTTAGCCCAGGAGTTGGAGGTTGCTGTGAGCTTTGATGCCACAGCACTCTACCCAGGGGGACAGCTTGAGGCTCTGTCTCAAAAAAAAAAAAAGGATTGTTCAATCTATACATGCATTCAAGCCTGATATCAGGAGTGGGGAATGGGCATTAGGTAGGCAACTTCAAGGGTCTGCCACAGAGAGAGAGGAGGCTGGAGGAAGGATCTTGAAGAATGAATGGAAACTGGTTGGATAGAGCTATGGGGAAAAAACAAAAGGGCCAATAGAATTTGAAATTCAGAGGCAAAAGAAGGCATCTATTGACTTTGGAGACCCAGAGAAGGAAAAGGGGGGACTGGGAACTAAGAACAGACAATAGGATGGAAGGTGAGCTCTTAGGCAGCTGCTGTGAACCACCTGTTCCCAGGAGGCAGAGCCCAGATTGGTGGAGGAGGGGCTCCTGTGCCTCTCGTTGCAGATGCATGTAATTTGCATATGACCAGGCCATCACCATGTCAACCTGTTGAGCTCCCCATCTGTTAAGCCTTTTATTTATTAGGGCATGGGATTTCTCCCCCACTAAAGTCTGTATTCTATGAAACGTTATATTAATATTTCACTTTGTTTCTGCAAAACTGATCCAAAGCCTTTCTTGTACTTCTAACTTTGAATTCTACATATTATTTACTATGCTACTGTGATAAAGAAAGAAGACAAACTGTCTGGGACACTGGTGTTTGGGGAGAGTGGGGCTTGTTCACACCACACTTGGCAGGTACACAGCTAATGCTGAATAAATGATTGTCTAACCCTGGGCTCTCCAGGCAGACTTCCCTGATTAGCAGTAGTGACATAGATTTACCTGCTTTTACAAGAACCTTTGGCCTGAGAAGTCTTACTTTTCCATCAGAAGTATTTATGGCTACTCAAAGGGTGCTTGAATATACTCACAAATAATATCTGAGCCCCCTGAAGTAGTTGCTGCCTCACCAGGCACCCACAATGCCCCAGAACTTTCAACATCACTGCTGTGTGGTGCTCCATGGTAGAGAGGGGGTAATAGAGGAAAACAAAATTTTTTTAACTTACTATATTATAGTAGCCTAGTATCAGAGCCACTTGGGCCCAGTTTGGGGTGAAAAGTGTTTTCTGTCTTTACTTACAGTTCTCCCCAACCCTAAGACAGACACACACAGGGTGGGGCCTCCCTAAGATGTGGTGAGGCCACCAAAAACATCTAAGCAGCCTCTTTGACTTCAAGAGAGGACCCACTAGTGTGCCATGGCACTCTCCTACTCTCTGGGTTGGAGAGAACTGTAAGTAAAACTGGTCATATACTCTACCCACAATTCTGAACTCCCAGCACTCCCCTCCACTCCCCCACCAAGGTCTGGAAGCCTGTCCCCTGAAGAGTGCAGACTCTTGGGCATTTTCTCAAGAGTTATAGATAAGTGGGCTGTTACAAGTCTGTGTTGAATGCTGAAACAGTAGCATGGTGTAAAGTGGGTACTGTGGAGGGAGTGAGTGAGCCAAGTGGGAGAGAGAGAAACAGTGCCCCATGGCACAGCACAACAGTGACAGCAGGAACAATAGAGCTCACACCCCTTGGTGATATTTTGGAGAAACACTTCCCATCCCTCTTACCAATCAGAGGGAACTGGGCCTCTACTGTGGTGGTAGCTGTGAAAATGCAGGACCTATGAGCAAAGGGTATGCCTGAGGTGGTACCTGCCTGGCTCAGCACAGCAGGGATAGAGACTAGAATACATGTTCGCAGAGGCGGCATACCTGCAGGGCAGGGCAGAGTCAGAATTACTACTTTTGTGAGCCCAAGATGCACCCAGTTCCCAGTGTAGCATAGCTGGGACAAAAGCAAGCATGGCAAAGGCATCAGTTCAGGGAAGGGCAGGAACTGAAGCCCTTTGTGAGCTCTAATTGTGCCACCCTAACACAGAGTGGAGCAAAGACAGAGACGCCAGATCCCTGACAATTGGTGCAGCGGCAGCAGCACAGGGCAGGGCTGAGTTGCAGTTTCTGTGAACTCAAACAGCACCTGGCCCAAGCTGGAATATAGCTGGGACAGAAATGCAATCTCCACATTCTTCTGTGAGAATACAAGTTGCAGCAACATCAGTCTGGGGTGGGGCTGGAACTGAGTAACACTCCCCAGCTTCCATTAAGCACCTGAGGTAGTCAGGCTTCGGCTTCCCCTGCTGGCTGGTGGCAGAGTGCAGCAACCTGCCTGAGGAGACATAGATCTCCATGTGACTCTGGCAGGTGCAAAACCCTGGCACATCTGCTCACTGGAGGGAACTCGTTCACAGCCCTGCAGGGTTACCAGTGACTGGGTGTGACAGAGGTGAAAGGTGGGAAAGGAGTCATCAACCTCTCCAGTCTAACTCATTATTTGGGTGGGCCCTTCAGACTCCATGGAGCACCAGAGTGAGCCACACTCAAGCTGCCAGCAGACCCCTGCTATCTAGTCACTGGAGACCTCTTGAACTCTGCCACTTGAAACTTGCTGCTGACTGGGACAATTGATTTAGAACTCTTGACTTGAGCAAATAACTCAAGGACCATCCAAGGTGGTCCCCTGTGTTGTTGTGGGAAGGTTTGATTTTCCTTTTCTAGTTGTTGCCCAGGGAGGGCAGGGTGTCTTAGTTCCTTGTATTACTCCACAGCTGAGACTTCAATCCAGAGTTACTAATTCACTAGGCTTGGACAGAGAACAACTGAATACAAGACAGAGCCACCTAGCCCCACCACACCAAGCAGGTCCCCGTTGTCTCAGGCTGTAGTACTGTATGGGTCCTTTGCAAAGCTATAGGGGAAAAGCTTTAGTCACCAGTCCCAGCTCTTAGGCAGAGCTGGTTAATCACTACTCCAGGAGCCCCCAATCCCATTTCACCTTACCTGCTAATCTAGTTAAACAGTGAAAAATAATCATGGGGTGGAATCAGCGGAAAAACTGGCAACATAAGTAATCAGAGTAGATCAACTCCCCCAAGGAACAACAAGGCAGACACGCCAGAAGATCCCATTCATAAACAAATGGCTGATATGTCCAAAATCAAGTTTAGAATTTGGATGGCAAATAAGATTAACAGAATGGAAGTAAATTGGAATTAGAAATTCTAGAAATAATTCAAAAGTTTCTCAAGAATTCAATGAATTCAAAGACAAAATCACCAAAGATTTTGACACAAAAAGAATTTGCAGCCCTCCAAGATATGAGAAATACAGTAGAATCCCTCAGTAACAGAATGGAACAGCAGAAGAAAAGATTTCTGACATTAAAGACAAAGCTTTTGAATACTCCCAAATGCTCAAGAAAGAAGAAAAGTGGAGAGCAAAAATGGATCATTCTTTCAGAGAGCTGTGGGATAATTCAAAAAAAAACTAATAGTTGCCTTATAGGAATTCCTGAAGGTGACAAGGTTGCTTTGAAAGGTCCAGATGCTCTACTCTAAGAGATAATCCAGGAGAACTTCCCAAACATGCCAAGAGATTCTGAAATTCACATAGCAGACAGTTTCAGAACTCCAGCATGACTCAATCCAAATAAAGCCTCTCCCAGGCACATTATAATTAACTTCGCCAAAGTTAACATGAAGAAGAAAATTCTGAAAGCAGCCAGATGTAGGAAAACCATAACCTACAAAGGGAAGAATATTAGAATGACTGCAGATCTCTCTCCTGAAACTGTTGAAGCTAAAAGAAGATGGTCATTGACCTTTAACCTCCTAAAACAAAATAACTTTCAACCCAGGATCCTTTATCCAGCGAAACTGAGTTTATGATGGAGAAATTAAATACTTTAATGATATTCACATGTTCACATGTTGAAAAAATTTTCCGTAACTAAACCAGCTCTCCAGGATATTCTCAGACCCATCCTCTACCATGACAAGCACAATGCTCCAACACCTAAGTAAACTCACTCAGAAACTTTTGTTCAAATTCCAACTTCCACAGTGGCGAAAGGAATTAAAAATGTCCACCGGACTTTTGAAAAACCTGATACCCAAAATACTAGCAGGCTTATCAATACTCTCAATTAATGTGAATGGCTTAAATTGTCCTGTAAGAGGCACAGGTTGGCTGACTAGATACAGAAACTTAGGCCAGATATCTGCTGCATACAAGAATCTCATCTTACCTTAAAAGATAAATATACATCTAGGGTGAAGGGATGGTCATCTATAATTCAGGCAAATGGATTAAAAAAAAGCAGGTATTGCAACTTTATTCATTGATACAATAGGCTTTAAACCAACAAAAGTAGGGAAACATATTCCCAAATATGAAGAAACACTTCATATTTGTTAAGGGTAACACTCAACATGATGAAATTTCAATTATTAACATTTATGCACACAACAGAGTGTGCCTCAATTTATAAGAGAGACTCTTACAGACATGAGCAACTTCATTTCCTCCCGCACCATAATAGTTGGAGATTTTAACACCCCTTTTGCAGTGTTGGATAGATCCTCCAATAAGAAACTAAGCAAATAAATTTTAGACTTAAACTTAACCAAACAATTGGATTTAACAGACATCTATAGACCATTGCATCCTAACAAAACTGAATACACATTCTCATCAGGCCCAAAATTGATCACATCTTAGGTCACAAGTCTAACCTCCGCAAATTTACAAGAATAGAAATTATTCCTCGCATCTTCTTGGACCATCATAGAATAAAAGTTGAACTCAGTAACAACAGGAATCTGTATATTCATACAAAAACATGGAAACTAAATAACCTTATGCTGAATAATAGCTGGGTCATAGATGAGATTAAGAAGGAAATTACCAAATTTTTGGAACAAAATGATAATGAAGACACCAATTATCTCTGAACCTCTGAGATACTGCAAAGGCAGTCCTAAGAGGGAAATTTATAGCACTGCAAGCCTTCCTCTAGAGAATGGAAAGAAAGGACATCAACAACTTAATGGCACATCTCAAGCAATTGGAAAAGAAAGAACATTCTAATCCCACACCCATCAGAAGAAAAGAAATAACCAAAATTAAAGCAGAATTAAATGAAATTGAAAACAAAATGATTATACAACAGACTAATAAATCAAAAAGTTGGTTTTTTGTAAAGGTCAATAAAATAGATAAACCTTTAGCTAACCTAACCAGGAATAAAAGAGTAAAATCTCTAATTTTGTCAATCAGAAATGACAAAGACAAAATAACAACAGACTCCTCAGAAATTAAAAAAATCCTTAATGGGGCAGTGCCTGTGGCTCAGTGGTAGGGCACTGGCCCCATATACTGAAGGTGGTGGGTTCAAACCCAGCCCCAGTCAAACTGCAACAAAAAAATAGCTGGGCTATTGAACCAGCCTTGAGACCCTGGGATAAAACCCACTTGATCATGATGTATAATTCATTTGAATATGTTGCTGGATTCTGTTTGCTAGGATTTTATTGAATATTTTTGCATCAATATTCGTTATATTGGTGCCTGTAATCCCAGCTACTTGGGAGGCTGAGGCAAGAGAATCGCCTAAGCCCAGGAGTTGGAGGTTGCTGTGAGCTAGGTGATGGCCATGGCACTCTACTGAGGGTGATACAGTGAGACTCTGTGTCTAAAAAAAAAAAAAAAAATCCTTAATGAGTATTACAAAAAACTCTATTCTCAGAAATATGAAAATCTGAAGAAAATAGACCAGTACTTAGAAGCATCCCACCTTCCTAGACTTAGCCAGTATGACATAGAAATGTTGAACAGGCCTATATCAAGTTCTGAAATAGCATCAACTATACAAAATCTCCCCAAAAAAGAAAAGTCTGGGACCAGATGGCTTTACATCAGAATTCTATCAAACCTTTAAAGAGGAACTAGTACCTGTATTACTTAACCTTTTCCAAAATATAGAAAAAGAAAGATTACTACCCAATACATTCTATGAAGCAACCATCACCTTAATCCCCAAACCAGGAAAAGACCCACCAAGAAAAGAAAATTACAGACCAATATCTCTAATAAATATTGATGCAAAAATATTCAATAAGATCCCAGCAAACAGAATCCAGTAACACATCATATGAATTAAACATCATGATCAAGTGGGTTTTATCCCAGGGTCTTAAGGCTGGTTCAATATACATAAATCTATAAATGTAATTCAGCACATAAACAAATTTTAAAACAAAGACCCTATGATTCTCTCACTTGATGTAGAAAAAGCTTTTGATAATATCCAGCATCCTTTCATGAACAGAACACTTAAGAAAATAGGTATAGAAGGGCCATTTCTTAAACTAATAGTAGCCATCTACAGCAAACCCACAGCCAATATCATATTGAATGGAGTTAAATTGAAATCATTTCTACACAGATCAGAAACCAGGCAAGGTTGCCCATTGTCTCCACTGCTCTTTAACATTGTAATGGAAGTTCTAGCCATCACTATCAGGGAAGAAAAGGTGATCAAGGGTATCCATACAGGGTCAGAAGAGATCAAACTTTCACTCTTTGCAGAATGATATGATTGTATATCTGGAAAACACCAGGGATTCTACTACAAAACTCTTAGAAGCGATCAAGGAATACAGCAGCATCTCAGGTTACAAAATTAACACTCATAAATCAGTAGCCTTTATATATACCAACAATAGTCAAGTTGAAAAAACAGTCAAGGACTCTATTCTGTTCACAGTAGTGCCAAAGAAGATGAAATATTTGGAAGTTTACCTAACAAAGGACATGAAAAATCTCTATAAAGAGAATGATGAAACTCTGAGAAAAGAAATAGCTAAAGATGTTAACAAATACCATGCTCATGGCTGGGAAGAATCAACATTGTTAAAATGTCCATACTACCCAAAGCAATATACAATTTTAATGCAATGCCTGTTAAAGCTCCACTGTCATACTTTAAAGATCTCAAAAAAATAATACTTCATTTTATACGGAATCAGAATAAACCTCAAATAGCCAAGACATTACTCAGAAATAAAAACAAAGCAGAAGGAATCACGCTACTAGACCTCAGACTATACTATAAATCAATAGTGATCAAGACAGCATGGTACTGGCACAAAACAGAGAGGTAGATGTATGGAACAGAATAGACAACCTAGAGATGAACCCAGCTACTTAATTACTGTCATTTGATCTTTGATAATTCAATCAAAATATTCAGTGGGGAAAAGACTGCCTATTTAACAAATGGTGCTGAGTGAAGTGGCTGGCGACCTATAGAAGACTGAAACTGGACCCACACCTTTCACCATTAACAAAGATAGACTCTCACTGGATTAAAGATTTAAACTTAAGACATGAAACAGAAAATACTAGAAGAAAGTGCAGGGAAAACACTTGAAGAAATTGGCCTGGGAGAATATTTTATGAGGAGGACCCCCAGGGCAATTGAAGCAACACCAAAAATACATTACTGGTATCTGATCAAACTGAACAGCTTCTGCGAGTTGGGTGCCTATGGCTCAACCAGCTGAGGTACCAGCCATATACACCATCCCCAGGCCACCAAACAACAATGATGGCTGCAACCAAAAAATAACTGGGCATTGTGACAGGCGCCTGTAGTCCCACCTACTTGGGAGGTGGAGACAGGAGAATCATCTGAGCCCAGGAGTTGGAGATTGCTGTGAGCTATGATGCCATGGTACTCTACCCACGGCAACAGCTTGAGGATCTGTCTCAAAAAATAAAAATAAAAATAAAATAAAATAGGGCGGCGCCTATGACTCAAAGGAATAGGGTGCTGGCCACATATGCTGGCTGTGGTGGGTTCAAACCCAGCCCCAGCCAAAAGAAAAAAACTGCAAAATAAATAAATAAAAATAAAATAAAAAGCTTCTGTACAGCCAAGAACATAGTACGTAAAGCAAGCAGCAGATATTTTCAGGTTATGTCTGTGACAAAGGTTTAATAACCAGAATCCACAAAGAACTCAAACGTATTAGCAAGAAAATAACAAGTGATCCCATCTCAGTGTGGGCAAGGGACTTCTCTGAAGAAGACAGGCACATGGCACACATGAAAAAATGCTCATCATCCTTAATCATCAGAGAAATGCAAATCAAAACCACTTCAAGATATTATCTAACTCCAGTAAGATTAGACCACATCAGCTCGGTGCCTGTGGCTCAATGGGCTAAGGCGCCAGCCACATACACCCAAGGTGGCAGGTTCAAATCCCCAGCCCGGGCCCGCCAAACAACAATGATGGCTGCAACCAAAAAATGGCCGGGCGTTGTGGCGGGTGCCTGTGGTCCCATCTACTTGGGAGGCGGAGGCAGGAGACTCGCTTGAGCCCAGGAGTTGGAGGTTGCTGTGAGCTGTGATGCTATGGCACTCTACCCAGGGGGATAGCTTGAGGCTCCGTCTTAAAAAAAAAAAAAAAAAAAAATTAGACCACAACACAAAATCCCCAAACCATATGTGTTGGTGTGGATTTGTTGAAAAGGGAACACTTCTTTAGCTGGTGGGAATGCAAACTAACACATTCCTTTTGGAAAGATGTTTGGAGATCACTTAGGGATCTAAAAATAGACCTGCCATTTGATCCTTCAATTCCTCTACTAGGTATATATCCAAAAGACAAAAAATCACTTTATAACAAAGATATTTGTACCAGAATGTTTACTGCAGCCCAATTCGTAATTGCTAAGTCATGGAAGAAGCCAAAATGCCCATTGACCCACAAATGGATTAATAAATTGTGGTATATGTATATCATTGAATATTATACAGCCTTAAAAAAGATGGAGACTTTACCTCTTTTATGTTTACATGGATGGAACATATTCTTCTTAGCAAACTATCTCAAGAACAGAAGAAAAAGTATCCAATGTACTCAGCCCTACTATGAAACCAATTTATAAACACCCACACTTCCATATGAATGCTATAACCCAACTACAGCCCAAGATGAAGGGGAAAGAAGAGGGGAAGTGGAGAGGAAGGGGGAGGATGGGTGGAGGGAGGGTAATTGGTGGGACCACACCTATGGTGCATTTTACAAGGGTACATGTTAAATCTACTAAGTATAGAATATAGGGGGGCGGAGCCAAGATGGCGGACTGCAGCCAGCTTTTTGCAGAGGCTCCCGTCCAGAAGGAGGCTGAAAGGACAGAAGTTTAGCTAATTAGCTGATGGTTTGGAGCAGAGCCAAGAGAGAAGATTGAGGAGCACACTT
>CAUYQV010130890.1:0-18448 GCA_963574575.1 Galagoides demidoff
GGCGGGCGCCTGTGGTCCCAGCTACTTGGGAGGCAGAGGCAGGAGACTCGCTTGAGCCCAGGAGTTGGAGGTTGCTATGAGCTGTGATGCCATGGCACTCTACCCAGGGGGACAGCTTGAGGCTCCGTCTCAAAAAAAAAATTTTTTTTAAGGGTTTTTTCTGACAGTGGCCTCAAAGCATTGCCTTAATGACCTTGATTGTCTTGAGATATACCCCAGAATTCCCCGAAGTTTCTCTTTTTCGAAGATGTTAATTGAATTCCTTATATACCAGAGGTGAGGAAATAAACCTTTAAACAATTCAAAACCTGCCATAACCATGAAGTTTTTAGGGGTCCAGCTATCTGGGCCACACCAAGACATCCACTATGACTTTAAGGACAAGTTATTTCATTTTGTACCTTTTACCAGAGATATACTACTGCTAGGCCTTCTTGGAATTTGGAGATGGCACACACCACATTTGGGAATACTGCTCTTATCCATGTGTCAAACAACTCAGAAGGTTACCAGTTTTGTGGGGGGCCCAGAGCAAAACTAGATCCCACAACAGGCTCTGGCTGCAGTTTAAGTGGCCTTGCTGCTTGGGCCATGTGACAATTAATTCCGTGATGCCAGGAGTATTTGTTGTACATGGGTACATTAAGTGGAGTCTCTTACAAGCTCCATAATGAAAGCTGCAGCGCTGGACTCCAGAGTTCTGCTGCAGAGTCATGCTTGCAACAGTTAATGCCCCCAGAAGCAGATTTCAACAAATGGCAGGTGCAGTATTGGCAGATAATACTTCTACCTCATTGCTCTTCGGGTGGGATGATTCTGAGGTGCACCACAGACCATCTCCCAGAGTGAGAATTAAAACCCAGGTACCCACTACGCACCCTTTACTGGCTTTCTTCCTTTCTCTCTTTCTAAAATCCTCTAAATCCCTACTGGTGATCCTCTCACTCTGGGAGACTGAGGCTGGAGGATCACTTGAGCTCAGGAGTTTGATAGCAGCCTGAGCAAGAGTGAGACCCCATCTTTACTAATAATAGGAAAATTGTATCATGGTGTGTGCCTGTAGTCCTAGCTACTCAGGAGGCTGAGGCTGGAGGACTGCTTGAGCCCAGGAATTTGAGGATGCTGCGAGCTAGGTGGAGGACAGGGCCCTATAGCCTGAGCAACAGAGTGAGACTCTGTCTCAAAGAAAAAAATAAACACGATGGCAATCTTGGTTTAGTGGCAGTTCAGTGAACTTTCTGCTATATTTGCACAGGCACACTAAAGGGATAAGAAAAAAACAAAAACAAAAGTTTTTTCCCCCCATTCTCTTACATAACCATCAATACTTTTCTTTTTTTTTTTTTTTCTGAGACAGAGTCTCACTATGTGACCCTCAGTAGAGTGCTATGGCATCACAGCTCACAGCAACCTCAAAGTCTTAGGCTTAAGCGATTCTCTTGCCTCAGCCTCCCAAGAAGCTGGGACTTTAGGCACCAGCTATTTTTTGTTGCAGTTGTCATTATTGTTTAGCTGGCCTGGGCCAGGTTAGAACCCACCACCCTCAATGCATGTGGCTGGCGCCATAACCACTGTGCTATGGGTGTTAAGCCATTTCTTTCTTTTTTAATTCAATATTTCTGATTCTAGATGTGTGCGTTTTTTTTTTTTTCCTATAGGCCAATTACTTCTCCAGGGAACTCCAGCAGACCAGCTGGATATCTTCCAACTCGATCTACTCAGAGATAGCATCAGATCCCATAGGTTGAGGGCTCAGCCCCACCAGACAGCCCTTACTACAGATGCCAGTCACAAGCACAAGTTGTAACCTGGTTCTTGTAACCTGGTTCTTCAGACCAACTGGCTATAAATCAGAGTTCCCATGACCTCCTCCCTGGGTTCCATTTATTTGCTGGAGCAGCTCACAGGAACTCAGAGAAACATCTACTTGCATTTTCCCATTTATTATAAAGGACATTACAAAGGATATATATGAACAGCCAGATGGAAGAGATGCACAGGGTAAGAGACATGGGAAGGGGCACTGGGCTTCCATGCTTTCTCCAGGGCCCCACTGTCCAGGAACCTCCACATGTTAAGTTATGTGGAAGCTCCTCAAACTCTATCCTTTTGGGTTTTGTATAGAAGCTTCATTAGGTAGGCATGGCCGATTCCATCATTGGCCACTGGTGACCAACTCAAACTTCCGATCCTCCTCCCTCCCCAGCAATTGGAGGATGAGGCTGAAAGTCTCTCTAATTATGCCTTGGCCACCAGTCACCTCATTGTCATAAAGACTCCCGTCACTCCAGAGATTCCAATGATTTTAGGAGCTATACGAAAATACACATTTCATAATATCACACATAAATACTCTCCTTACCACAACAAAGTTGGCTTCTGTTTTCACAGAGGTCTGGGTCTGACAGGTACTAAGGATGTCTATTCATCAATGCTGTGTACTAGGCAGATACTGAGCATTTTACATGCATTATCTTATTTAAGCCTCACATTTTAGCCAAGAAGGTCAACCGGTCAACCTCAGCTTAGAGAAGTTAGGTTACCTACCAAAAACACATCACTGCTGAGTGACGGATCTGAGCTTTCGCCCTTGGACCGTCTGGCCCCAACTCCTGCTCTAAACTGATACTACTGTATTTTCTTTAGTTCAGTCACCACAGTTCCATTATTTGGCAGAAAGTGTATCGTTCCTTTAAGACAGAATAAGTCCCTCCGTCCAACTCTGTTCTTTCTCTTGTCCTAAGAAGGCAGAGAATATACTTGAGGACTTTGGATTGGAGAATGGTTGCAGAGAAGATCTGGGACTAAAAGCATGGTCCAGGGATAGAAATGGTGGAGACTCCACTACAATTGGGAACCATTAACAAGACCCCATAACATTCAAGATGTGAAACAAACAAGGGGGCAATTTTATCACAGTAAAGAGACTTATATGACTGATTGTAAAGCTTCCACATTTACTAAAGTAGTAAAACACTAACTCAAAGCAGACTGAAAAGTTTGGTATGATGAAATTTTCAAGTAGGTAGATGGAAGACATATAACAATTAAAACATAAAGGGGGGAGAGTAAAAGGACTTACATGATTGTAAAGCTACTATATTTACGTAAAGTGGTAAAATATTAACTCAAAGTAGACTGTGAAAGGTTTGGTATGTATATCACAATCCTCAGAGCAACCGCTATAAAATAATATAAAGAGATAGGGCCAAAAAAGATAATAGATCAATTAGAATGAAATTAAACATTATTAACATAAAGAGATTTCTTTAAAAATCCATGATGCAATAATAGAATTGGATTTACCCTCCTGCTTGAAAAGACTAAACAAACAAACAAAAAAAATCTATGAAAGAATTTTGGACATTGGACATAAGGAAGAAGAGGACATGACTCCTCATAGATGGGAAACAAACATAGTAAGCAATACAATTGCCCAGGTGATTGCCTAAAGAATTTCCAGTCCAGTGCACGAGAAGAGGGATCCCAGATGGATCCTGGCATTCTCCCCAAGAAGCAATAAAAAGAAATCATATTGCACACTGCAAATCTCCTCTGCTAAATATCCAACTTGCTTACAAGCTCTGCTGTCCACACAACTGTAGGACACAATTTAGTTAACTTTTCTGCCACAAAATAACAAGAACAACCTTTCCTCCAGTTTCCAATAACATACTCCTTATTTCCTTGAGCTTCACTGGAAGTGCATTTAATGTCCATATTTCTACCAGTATTTTGCTTATGACAATATATTCTTTAAAATGATACAAGCTTTTTGTTATGGGCCTTATAATTCCTTATCTCTATCCATTTACCCAATTCCAAAGCCATTTCCACTTTTTAAAATATATGTGTTATACCAGCACCCCATTTCCAGTACCATATAATAACTACAAACAGGAAATAAGCCAAAGGTCCATCAGTAGAAAAAAAAATAAACAAACTCTGGTATATGCAAACAATGGCAATGCAAAGAACAAAACTACTGATTCAGCAATGTGAATTCGACTCTCACAAATGTTCTGCTGAGCGAAAGGAACCCTGTACATGATTCATACTGTATGTGGATATTCTAGAAAAGAGAAAACTGATAATAGAGAAAAATCAGAACTGTGATTGTTTCTGGTAAACAAACAAACAAAAAAACAGAATGGGAAGAGGGAGGATGGGTGGTGCATTGTACTAGGGTACATGTCAAATCTACTAAGTGTAGAGTATAATGTCTTAACACAATAATTAAAAAAGTGCAGGGAAGGCTATGTTAACCAGTTTGATGAAAGTATTTCAAACTATATATAAACCCAGCACAATGTACCCCATAAATGCATTAATGTACACAGCTATGATGTAATAAAGAAAAAAAGGAGCTTGAATTGACTAAGAAGGGGCATGAAGAAATTTTCTAGGGTAATGTTAATCCTCTATCTTCAGATATAAGTATGGGTTACACTTACATATATTTTTCATACCAGTGAAGAGTATTTAAGGCGTATATAGTCCATTGTATGTAAATTTTACCTCAGAGGAGGAAAAAAACGACTGTAAAACACAATTTAGACTCTAGTTAATGCAATGCATGCTGAAGGATGAGGTAGGTGTACTGATGTCTGCAAAACTTACTTTGAAATGCATAAAAAATAAGATGGATTGAAGGTTGGATAGAAGGATAGACTTAATAAAATATTAATTATAGAATCTAGGTGGTACGTATACGGGCATTCACAACAGCAAGCTTTCAAAGTTATGTATAAATTCCATTTACTATAGCATCAAAAAGAGTAAAATACTTAGGAATAAACTTAACCAAGGAAGTGAAAGATTTATCTACTGAAAACTCAAAAACTGCTAAACGAAATTAGAGACCAATAACGAGAAAGACTTCTCATCTTCAGTTTTTTTTTTTTTTTTGGCCAGGGCCAGGTTTAAACCCGCTACCTCCAGTATACAGGGCCAGCACCCTACTCCTTTGAGCCACAGGCACCGCCCAAGACTTCCCATTTTCATGGATCAGAAGACTTATTATTAAAATGTCAGTGCTACCCAAAGCAATCTGCAGGTTGATGCAATCTCTATTAAAATCCCAGTGGCTGGCTTGGTGCCTGTGGCTCAAGCGGCTAAAGCGCCAGCCACATACACCTAAGGTGGTGGGTTTGAATCCAGCCCGGGTCCACCAAACAACAATCATGGCTGCAACCAAAAAATAGCCAGGCGTTGTGGCGGGTGCCTGTGGTCCCAGCTACTTGGGAGGCAGAGGCAAGAGACTCGCTTGAGCCCAGGAGTTAGAGGTTGATGTGAGCTGTGATGCCACGGCACTCTACCAAAGGCAACAAAGTAAAACTGTCTCAAAAAAAAAAAAAATTATAAAACTGTTTTGGCTATAGTAAGTGCTCAATGAACGTAAGCTGTCATTCATAATAATATTAATACTATTGCTAATTATCATTAAGAGACAATGGTATTATCATCATCATCATCATCGGTGTCATACTTCTGTCAATTAGCCTAAATTCTAACTAATTACTTTCTGTGGCTTACTCTTTACTATACTACGCTCTACCTGTTCTCTGGCAGAGCCTGGATCCTGGATTTCAGGGTGCTCTGGAAATACCTCTCTTCTCCATCTTTCATCTGTCATAGCACACGAGGCCCACCCACATTTCCTATGCTAAAAGACAACATAAACACCGAACATAAATTATCCAAGCAGAAGCATCACGCCTGTGTCAATAATAGCTTTAGTGAAGAAGCCTAAAGTACTTTTCACAGTGATTGATATCACAATGGTGTGATACAGCACTGAATAAGAAGACATTACATTCATTGCCTATTATTATTGACCTTAACACTAAAGCCTGGAAGCAGTTACTACATTACCCTGTCAATCCTGGGCCCAAAACTAAGCAAATTACCCTCTGCTACTTACTCCTCACTATATTCTACTCTATGTTATCTTTGATAGGGGCTAGGTCTTGACTACCAGGTGAAACATACCATTGGCACTTGACAAGCAGCTCCTCTTGAAATCTCCCACTTCTCAAAAGATGAAGGTTGTTTAATATATTTATCCTAAAAAAATACAAAACTGATTCATCTAAACAGAAATGATGAGCTAGTGACACTACAAGAAACTTCAATGACAATCCCAGAGTAGTGACACTAGGTGATATTAATAGAACACATTTAAAGGGATGTGTGCATGTGTTTTAACATAAAAATTTATAAATATATACTAAAGTAAGAAAAAACTGGCATAATAAATCCCAAGATATCCATTACCTAGCTTCAACAATTAGCAACATTTTTCTTTTTCATTTATCCTACAACCTCCTAAAACTAGAGGTGTTTTTTTTTTTTTTTTTTTGGAGACAGAGTCTCACTCTGTCGCCCTCAAGAGCAACCTCCAGCTCTTGAGCTTTGGCAATTCTCTTGCCTCAGCCTCCCAAGTAGCTGGGACTACAGGCCCCCACCACAACACGCAGCTATTTTTTTTTAATTGTTGTTGCAGTTTGGCCAGGGCTAGGTTCGAACCGCCACCCTCAGTATATGGAGCCAGCGCCCTACTCACTGAGCCACAGGCACCACCCCCAAAGGTTTTTATTTATTTTCTTTCTTTTTTTTTTTTTGCAGTTTTTGGCAGGGGTTGGGTTTGAACCTGCCACCTCCAGTATATGGTGCCAGCACCCTACTCCTTTGAGCCACGGGCACTGCCCTTATTTATTTATTTATTTATTTTTGACACAGAGTATTGCTCTGTAGGTCTCAGGAGTGTGCCATGGTGTCATACCTTACAGCAACCTCAAACTTTTGGGCTCAAGCAATTTTCTTGCCCCAGCCTCCTAGTAGCTGGGACTACAGGCACTTACCACAGCACCTGGCTATTTTTAGAGGCAGGGTCTTGCTCTGGCTCAGGCTGGTCTTGAACCTGTGAGCCGAGAAAATCCACACATCTTGGCCTCACAGAGTGCTAGGATTACAGGAGCGAGCCACCGTGCCCAGCTTTCCTAGAGTTCTTTAAACCAAACCCCAGATCATTCTGGTACACTTTGAATTTATCAAAGAATTATACTCTTAGCCTAATTCTGAAGGCCTTAATTCTATGTATCCACAGAGAAGCTAAAACAAACTTCAGGCTCAATCTTCCATAATATTATCCTCCTACTGTATTCTTATCTGCCTGTTCTCTAGGGAAGGTTTGGTTCTGAATTTTAGGTGTCACATACTGATGACAATTAGAGGTAATTTTTTTTTTCTCTCTCGCTTCATTTATAAAAAGATAACAGCTACTGAAAAACATGTTCTAAAGGAATAAGAGGGAACAAATTTTCTAGCCAGGGCAATATAGTAATCATAATATTATAAACTTTGGTGAGAATGCCAAAGAAATGATACCAGGTAAAAATATCCCGATGATATCTTTTGATATGAGCGAGGATGCTGCACTTTTAGTCTAATTCTATAGATCCTAATTCTTAATCACAAACCATGGACAGAATAGCTGGACTAATTCACCAAATCTTAAGTAATTTAGGATCTGCTACTTGTTCCCACATTGTTTGTGTAGAGGGAGTATGCTTGTGGTAATACTGTGAGCTTCAGCAAGAGTTGAATAATAACCTTGGTAAACTAGTCTAATTCTAGAATAAGATGAATGTGATATTTCAGTCTCTGAAATGACTAATTATTTTTTCAGATTAATATGAGGGTACATATGATTAGGTTACACTGTTGTGTTTGTTAGGTAAAATACAAGTTATAGTTCTGCGCCTCCCCCAGGAGGTATGCCATATACCCTTACATTTGTGCATGTTAGGTGAGAGCACACCCATTCCCCTCCCTGAAATGATTTTCCTTTTTAATAACTATACAGTTCACTAGACCAGGGTGTTTCAAACCAGGAGGTGCAAGGTAGAACATAAAAAGAGACCAGTAGGAACTGTCTATGCCCATTCTTTCAGAAGCAGGACCTCTGTTCTAATACAATTCAGGAGGACTATCTTCCTATTAACATGGAAAAGAATAGAGATGCCATATTCTTTTTTTTTTTTTTTGAGACAGAGTCTCACTGTGTCACCCTCAGAAGAGTGCCATGGCATCACAGCTCATAGTAACCTCAAGCTCCTGGGCTTAAGCGATTCTCTTGCCTCAGTCTCCCGACTAGCTGGGACTACAGGCACCTGCTACAACACCCATCTATATTTTGGTTGCAGTTGTCATTGTTGTTTAGTAGGCCCAAGGTGGCCTCGAACCTACCAGCTTCAGTGTATGTGGCCAGCGCCCTACTCACTGAGCTGTGGACACCGAGCCGAGACGCTATTTTCTTAAGTAGCTCCAAAGTCCCTGGTTCTATACTTCAAGTTATCAGCTATTGAGAATTTATAAAACCCAGGTAACTTTATTTCTTGTTTCTTTATCTCCTTTTTATTCTGCTCCACCTGATCTCTGATGAAGTCCTGATCCTGGGGTTTAGAAGGCACATACTGGTAACCCACCAGAGAAAAGTCACCTCTCCCTTTCTCATCTGTCATATCAGAGCATGGCTCCTTAAAGCGTACTTTCTAAAAGAGAAAAAAAAATAAATTGCCAACTAGAAGTAATGCAATGACAATAATATTCTAGGCTTTATTGAAAGCCACAGGGTAATTTTTTTAAAACTCAGGATAATGTGAAAAGTAACAGAATACAACAAAATCATTATTTTTTGTGAGTTCTGAAGTTTAGTTGAGAAGTTTTGTAAGCTTCAAACTAGACCCCAAATAATTTAGTTCCTGCAGGCTCCTGTCCTCTCTGCTCTACCTTGTCCCTGATGAGGACCTGATGAAACCTGCACAGAAGATCTTGATGGGCATCCAGAGGAAGAGCCTCTCTCCCTGTCAAAATCAAAGTTGCCTGCTTCAAATTTGCTTTCTAAAAAGGAACAAACACAAAATACCAATTGTTCAGTTAAAATGACAGGTTAACTAAGACTTTAGGTTTTTGTGAGAATTCTAGAATTGACAGAGATCACAGTACAATCGGGCATCTTGTAAAATAAAACAAAAAACTATACTCCACTCCACGAAGTCCAACCATAACCCTAAGTAACTTACTTCCTGCCTTTCCTCTTCCTTTTGGTCTGACTGATGGCTGGAGGACTGGCCTGGGCACCTGTGTAAAAGATACTGTTGGGGACTTACGGGCCACTCCTTTTTCCATTTTTCAGCTGTCAAAGTAGATGCTGGCTGCCAGAAATATTTTTCCTATGGAGAAGATTAAAAAGAAAAAAGTAAGTTTTTCAGAGGACTGAAATGCTGCTAATACTTTAACACTTAGTCAGCACATTGGAGTTTTGAAAATTTAATCAGGAACTATTTTTTTTCCCAACTGTGGATTTCAACACCAGCTACAGTACACACATAGACATACTTCATTTCATTGGGTATCGCTTGACTGTACATTACAGATAACTGCACTTTTCACAAATTGAAGGTCTGTGGCAACCTTATGTCAAGCAAGTCTATTTGCGCCATTTTCCTAACAGTTGTGCTCATTCATGTCTTTGAGTCACATTTTGGTACTTCTCACAATATTTCAAACTTTTCATTATTATTATATCTGTTATGGTGATCTGTGATCAGTGATCTTTGATGTTACCATTCTAATTGTTTTGGAGTGCCACAAACCACACTATCACGTTAGGACAGTGAACTTCATTGGTAAATGTTAACATGTATCTTGATTGCTCCACCACCTGGCTGATTCCTTCCCCAGGCCATCCTATTTATTCCCTGTGGCACAACAACACTGAAATTAGGCCAGTTAATAATACTACAGTGACTCCTAACTGTTCAAGGGAAATAAAGACCTGCCTATCTCCCACTTTAAATCAAAAGCTAGAAATGATTAAGCTTAGTGAAGAAGTATGTTGAAAGCTGAGATAGGCCGAAAATCAGGCATCTTATGCCAAACAATTAGCCAAGATGTGAATACAAAAAGTTATTGAAGGGAATTTACAGTGAACACATAAATGATAAGAAAGTGAAACAGCCTTATTGAGGATATGGAGAAAGGCTGAGTGGTCTGGACTGGAGACCAAACCAGCTACAACATTCCCTTAAGCCAAAGCCTAATCCAGAGCAAAGCCCTAACTCTGTTCAATCTATGACAGCTCAGAGAGATAAGAAAGCTAAACAAAAGTGTGAAGGTAGCAGAGGTTAACTGATAAAGTTTAAGGAAAGAAACCATCTTTGTAACATAAAACCAAGGTGAAGCAGCAAGTGCTAATGTACACACTGCAGCAGGTTACCAGACCTCGTGAAGACCACTGATGAAGATGACACTAAAGGACAACAGATTTTCAGTGGAAACAAAACAGCTTATATTGGAAGAAAATGCCACGTAGGACTTCATAGCTAGAAAGGAAAAAATCAATGTCTGGTTTCAAAGGGCAGACTGACTTTGTTAGGACTTTCAGTTATAGCCAGCGCTCACTTACCATTCCAAAAATCCTAGGGCCCTTAAAAATGATGCTAAATCTCCTCTGTCTGTGTTCTAGGAATGTTACAAAGCCTGGATGACAACACATCTGTTAATAGCATGATTTACAAAATATTCAAAACTCACTATTGAGATCTACCACTCAGAAAGAAAAATTCCTTTCAAAATAGTGCTGCTCATTGACAATGCACCCAGTTACCCAGAAACTCTAATGGAGATACAGAAGGACATTAAAGCTATTTTCATGCCTGCTAATACAACATCCATTCTGCAGCCCATGGATCAAGGAGTACTTTCAACTTTCAAGTCTTACTGTTTAAGAAATACATTCTGTATGGTTGTATCTGCCATAGAGAGTGATTTCTCTGATGGATCTGGGCAAACTAAATTGGCAATCTTCTGGAAAGGATTCACTGTTTTACATCCATTAAGATATAAATGATTCATGGGAGGAAGTCAAAATACCAACAGTAACAGGCATTTAGAAGAAGCTGATTTCAATTCTCACGGATGACTTTGAGGGGTTCAAGACTTTAGTAGAGGAATCATTGCAGATGTGGCAGAAATAGCAAGAAAACTAGAATTAGAAGTGGAACCTGAAGATGGGACTGAACTGCTGCAATCTCATGATCCAATTTTAACACATAGTTAGCAAAAAGAGTGATTTTTTAAGATGGAAACTACTCTTAATGAAGATGCTATGAACACTATTGAAATGACAACAAAGGATTTATAATAAGATATAAATTAGTTAAAGCAAAGCAGCAGCAGGCTTTGAGATAATTAACTCCAGTTTTTAAAGAAGTTCTATTGTGGGTAAAATGGTTTCAAACATGTGCTACAGATAAACCTTCCACAAATACAAAGGTCAACTGATACGGCAAACTTCATTGTTCTCTTATTTTTAAAAAATGCCATAGCCACCCCAACTGTCAGTTTCCACTACACAGCCGTCATCAAGGGCAAGACTTTCCACCAGCAAATAGATTATGACTCACATGATCTTAAGTATTTTTAGCAAGAAAGTATATTTAAATCAAGGTATGTACATTGCTTTCTTAGACATAATGCTATTGAACACTTAACAGACCACAGTAATGTATAAATATAACTTTTATATGCACTGGGAAATCAAAAAATTCAAGTGAATCACTTTATTACAATATGGGCTTTACTGCAGTGGTCTGCAACTAAACCCCCACAGTATCTCCATGATATATCTGTAGTCCTTACAAATCCCACTCCAAACTCTAAGTAGCTTACAGGAGTAAGCTACTCCTTACGTAGGAGATATTTTCTTATTACATCTCCTTCCCACTCTATTTTACCTGATCTTTAGTTAGAAACTCCTGGTCCTGAAATTTTGGTAGAATATTCTGATCTTTGGGGAAAACACACTGGTCTTGGCGGAAAACAGACTGGTCATTATGTAGAAAATACTGGTCATGATCTTTGGGAAGAATATTCTCACATTTGGAAAGAACATGCTGGTCTTTAGGGAGAACATACTGGTCTTCAGGAAAAGCATACTGGTCTTTAGGTAGAAACTCCTGGTCCTCATCTGTGGGAAGGATATTCTGATCTTTGGAAAGAAGATGCTGGTCTTTAGGTAGAAAATCCTGTTCTTGACATTTAGGTAAAATATTTTGCTCTTTGGTTCGAACACACTGGTCTCTGGATAGAAAATCCTGATCCTCGTACTTGGGTAGAATCTTCTGGTCTCTGGGGAGAAAATTCTGATCTGTAGGTAGAAAATTCTGGTTCTGATATTTGAGAAGACTATTCTGGTCTTTGAGAACATAAAAGTCTCCCGGTAAAAATTCTTGGTCTTTAGATAGAAAATCTTGATCCTGACATTTGGGTAGAATGTTTTGGTCTTTAAGCAGAACATGGTGGTCTTCAGGTAGAAAAGTCTGGTTTGCAGATAAAGAATCCTGAGCTTCCAACACAATAGTCCCATCTTCTAGCTCAATATGCTGGGCTTTCAGCATAACATCCTGAGTTTCTGTCTTAACAGACTGGCCTTCTGGGCCAATGGCTTGAGCTTCTGGCTTAACAATCTTGCATTCTGGCTCAACAGCCTGGGTATCTGGCTCAAAACTCTGAACTTCCAGCTCAATAGTCTGAACTTCTGTCAAATTACCCTTGGATTCCAGCAAATCCTGCTGGGCTTCTGGAAGATAATCCTGGGCTTCTGGCAGAATATCCTGAAAGCCCTGAAGATGTAACTGCTTGTGCTCTTCCTTGTCCATCACAACATATAATGGATTTTTGAATGTTACTTTCTAAAAGTGAACATAAACACCAAATACAGAATGTTAGGTAGCAGCAATACTCTAGGTTTTCTGCAAGATTTGTAAAATAATCTTAAATGATATGGCAGTCAAGCAAATTACTAGAATAAAATGGGAAATTATAGTCTTTAACTAATTTAACAAAACCTAAACCTACAATCCTAAACCAGTACAACCATACCGGCAATCCCTAGTCCAAATATCAACGAGTTTACTTTTTTTTATTGCTTTACCTGAACTCTGCTGAAAGGCTTGTCTTTGTCTTCAGAAAGAGTATCCTGCTGGTTATTCTCAAACAAATCTTCTCTCTCTTTCTCATATGTCATAACAGATGAAAATCCCTCATAGTCAGATTCCTAATAAAAAAATTAAAAATTTTAAAAAGTATACAAAATTTAGCTATTAAAGGTAGAAACAATGTGATTGCAATAAAATCCTAGGCTTTAAGATTTTTGTTAATATAATTTCAGTAGGTCAGCAGAGTCAAACATAAAATGTTTACGGCACAGTCTATACACTAAAAACCATAAAGCACTGTTGAAAAAAATTAAAGATGATATAAATAAATGGAAAGACATCCCATATTCATTGATCAAAAGGAAATGCTAAGATGGCAGTATTTTCCAATTTGATCTATAGATTTGGAAATACCTATCAAAATGACAGGTGGCTTTTTTTTTTTTGCCAGAAATTAACCAGCGAATCATAAAATTTATATGGAAATGCAAGGGATTCATAGAGCAAAACATTCTTCAAGAAGAACAAAGTTGGAAATCTCATTCTTCCCAATTTCAAAACCTACAACAAAGCAATAGTAATCAAAACATTGTGATTCTGGCACTAGAGGGGATATACAGATCAAAGAAATATAATTGAGAGTATATAAATAAATCCTCACATTTACACGCCATTGATTTTCAACAAGGGTGACAAAACAATTCAATGAGGAAAGAATAGTCTTTTCAACAAATGGTGCTGGAACAACTGGATATCCACATTCAAAAGAATGAAGATGAATCATTTCTTTACAGCATACATAAAAATTAACTCAAAATGGATTACAGATCTTAAAGTAAGAACTAAAACAATAAGATTCATTGAAGAACACACAGGAGTAAATCTTAACAATCTTGTGTTAAAAAACATCTGGTACTGGCTCAGCACCTGTGGCTCAAGTGGCTAAGGCGCCAGCCACATACATCTAAGGTGGCAGGTTCAAATCCAGCCTGGGCCCACCAAACGACAATGAAGGCTGCAACCAAAAAAAATAGCCGGGCGTTGTGGCGGGCACCTGTGGTCCCAGCTACTTGGGAGGCTGAGGCAGGAGACTTGCTTAAGCCCAGGAGTTGGAGGCTGCTGTGAGGTATGATGCCACAGCATTCTACCCAGGGAGACAGCTTGAGGTTCTGTCTCAAAAAAAAAAAAAAAAAAATATATATATATATATGGTACCTATTATAACAAAAGCATTAGCAACAAAAGAAAAAAAATTGGATTACACCAAAATTAAAAATTTTGTGCTGACACTGATACCATTAGTAAAATGAAATGACAACCCACAGAATGGGAGAAATATTTGCAAATTAACTACCTGCTAAACAACTTGTATCTAGGATACATAAAGAGCATTTACGGCTTTATAATAAAAAGACAGATAACCCGATTAAACATATAGACGTTTAAACCCGTCTAAACAATAGACGTTTTCTCCCTAAGAGGTATACAAATGGGGAATAAGCACATGAAAAGATATTGAACATCAGTCATTAAAAAAATGCTAATCAAAAGTACACTTTAATGGCTATGAAACAGTATCCACTCAGATAGCTATAATTAAAAATACAGATAACAACAGCAAGTATTGGAGAGGATGTGGAGAAATTGGAACTCCCATATATTGCAGGTAGAAAATAGTTTGGCAGTCCTTTAAAATGTTAAAGACAGAGTTACTGTATGACCCAACAATTCCACTCTGAGAAATAAATGTCCCCAAAGAAACAAATGTTCATATAAAAACATGTACGATTGCTTGTAACACAATTATTCATAAAAGCCAAGAAGTGAGAACAACTCAAATGTCTACCAACTGATAAATGGATAAACTAAATGTGGTATAGCCATACAATGGAATATCATCTGGCAATAAAAAGAATGAAGTACTATAAATACACCCACGAAAGTGTGGATGAACTTTGAAATGTTACGTAAAGCAAAAAAAAAAAAAAAAAAAGTCACCAAAGACCACATATCATGAGATTACATTTATATTAAATGTCCAGAATAGATAAACATATAGAGATAGAAAGTAGATTAGTGGTTGCTTAGCAATGGGGGGAAGACAAGGAAAAGAATGTGATATAGGGCTTATTTTAAGAGTAAAGAAAATGCTCTAAGTAAGATGGTGTTGACAGTCATACAACCTTGTGAAACCAATGAATGCTTTAAATGAGTGAACTGTACAGTATATAAATATTTCAATAAATTTAGTTAGAAAGTACTGCACCTTATAAGCCATTGTTTTTTCCATTCTACTCTTTACATTTCCCTACCTGATTTTGTGTTAAATTCTGGTAAAGTACAGTGGTTAAAAGACCTTGATGGGCTTGGCGCCTGTAGCTCAAGTGGCTAAGGCGCCAGCCACAAACACCTGAGCTGGTGGGTTCGAATTTAGCCCAGGACGCCAAACAACAATGATGGCTGCACCTAAAAATAGCCAGGTGTTGTGGCGGGCACCTGTAGTCCCAGCTACTTGGGAGGCCGAGGCAAGAGAATCGCTTGAGCTCAAAAGTTTGAGGTTGCTGTGAGCAGTGATGCCACGGCATTCTACCCAGGGGGACAGTTTGAGACTCTGTCTCAAAAAAAAAAGTACAGGGCAGTGCCTGTGGCTCAAAGGAGTAGGGCACCGGCCCCATATGCCGGAGGTGGTGGGTTCAAACCCAGCCCTGGCCAAAAACTGAAAAAAATAAAAATTTAAAAAAAAAAAGTACAAACAAATCACTCATACATCAAACAAAGGGAATGAAATAGACTGGTAGGAGAATACGTTAACTTTATAAATGACAACTTCTCCATATTCTAGCCAGTAACAATTTCAGAATACTCATGATTTTAGTCTTGGAGACCTGATAGAGGACAGGCAAGTATATGTTCTACTTGTGTATACAAATCTAGAACAACCAGATAGACTCTAATGTCACTAACGTCTAACAAGAAGTGAAACTAGGGCTCAACTCAGTTATAGATTATTCTTTCTGATTGGCAGTTTCCCATTTCACACAATGAGAGAGTAGAAAAAGAATTCTTTAGATTTGAAGGAAAGACTTAATATCAGTGATAAGAAAAACTTCACTAATCTCGTAGATCATTCCCAATTAAGCAGAGTAGATTTGTTTCCGATATTTCTACCTGAAAAACCCATGCATTATTTTAAAGCAAGCAGCCAACCTAAATTCATCATCATCACTATAACAATAATGAATTACACTTAAATGGCACCTCTGACATATAAAACTGGTTTATACAAGGATGTTATATCCAACTTAATCCTCCCTTATGCTGGATAATTATTTCTGTCAAGACCCGTGAATAGTATTCTCTCTGGCAAAACACCATGTGAAAGATCTAAGTATGTTTCAAACAATTTAAAATATCAATCTTTAGGATCTGATAACTCTTTTTCTCCCTAATTTATTAGAAAGTATCTAATCACCTCATTCTAATAATATCCTGATGTTAGTCTAAAGGCTCAAATTATGATGCTGCCAAATCCATGGTAGGTATAGAAATTGTTAAGAAATAAAGCCTCTGATAAGAATTTAGCTACAAAACAAATTTGATCTTGAAAGTCACAAAAGGCAATGCTATTATAGAAAAAGGGAATCACCATATCGAATGCAGCTAGGATATGTTGCCATATGTGGACAAACACTTATGCCTGCTTATTTTTAAAATGTACCTATAAATTCCTTAATTATCACTAAAGAGGGAGACATTACAGTTCAGTATTCAACCAACTGCAAACAATTAAGAGACAAATATTTTTGATGGTTGCATTAAGATACCTAAGGGGTATGTGTGTGTGTATACATATGTGTGTGTGTGTATATATATATATATAGATATAGATATAGATATATCTCCAGGAAAATGTAAAAGCAAAGTGAAGCTAGAGAAGAATAAGAGATAGTTGAAGATGGCAAGAAATAACAAAGTAAACAAAACTAACGGTCTATTTTACTAGATGTAACCTATTAAATTTGAAATTAATGCTAAATTAAGTAAACAGGAAAAACTCATGAACTTAGCATCCAAATTTGTGAACTCTGTCATTTTACACATATAGATTTAAATACACTTTTAGGTTTAGCTTCATATTTACATTCCAATTTTTCACTCTAATTTTATGTTTTGAATCAAAAGAATCTCTTTCTTTTTAAAAAATAATTGTATTGATTTTTCTCCTGATGAGAAGTAAAATATATACACTACGAGAAAAAATGGGGTCAGGCACAGTGGCTCACACTTATAATCCTAGCACTCTGGGAGACTGAGGTGGCTGAATCGCTTGAGCTCAGGAATGAGAGACCAGACTGAGCAAGAGTGAGACCCCATCTCTACTAAAAATAGAAAAAACGAGGCAGGAAGATTGCTGCAGTCCAGAGTTTGAGGTTACTGTGAGCTATGATGCCATAGCGCTCTACCGAAGGTGACAAAGTGAGACTCTGTCTAAAAAAACAGAAAAAATGTTCAAGTAAAAACACAAAGAGAAAAAAATAAAAATTATCTGTAATACTACTACCATTGTTTACGATATAGGATACTGCATCCTCATTTAAAAGTGAATTATGTGGCTCGGCGCCTGTGGCTCAATCGGCTAAGGCGCCAGCCACGTACACCTAAGGTGGCAGGTTCGAATCCCCAGCCCGGCCCACCAAACAACAATGATGGCTGAAACCAAAAAATGGCCGGGCGTTGTGGCGGGCGCCTGTGGTCCCAGCTACTTGGGAGGCGGAGGCAGGAGACTCGCTTGAGCCCAGGAGTTGGAGGTTGCTGTGAGCTGTGATGCCATGGTACTCTACCCAGGGGGATAGCCTGAGGCTCCGTCTCAAAAAAAAATATATATGTATATTTTTTCTCCATTTGCTGGAGTGTGAAAACAAGAAAAAAATACATATTTTTTTTTGAGACAGAGTGTCACTATGTTGCCCTTGGTACAGCAACTTCAAACTCTTGGGCTCAAGGGATTCTCTTGCCTCAGCCTTCCAAGTAGCTGGGACTACAGGTGCCGGCCACGATGCCCGGCTATTTTTTTGTTGCAGTTTGGCCAGGGCCAGGTTTGAACCTACTACCCTTGGTATGTGGGGCTGGCGCCCTACTCCCTGAGCCACAGGCACCACCCAGATTTTCCCTATTTTTTTTTTTTTTTGGCCGGGGCTGGGTTTGAACCTGCTGCCTCTGGCATATGGAGCAGGCACCCTACTCCTTTGAGCCACAAGTGCCGCCCCCGATTTTCCCTATTTTTTTTAGTTTTATTTTTTTTTATTGAATGGTAACTATGTACATTAATACACTTCTGGGGTACAGTGTGGGGTTTTCACATGCAATCCGAAATACTTCCATCAAACTGATCAACACAGCCTTCATGTCATTTTCTCAGTTAATTTTCCCTATTTTAATATATT
>CAUYQV010130891.1:0-14473 GCA_963574575.1 Galagoides demidoff
AAAAGACTGCAATTAACAAAATAGGACTAGCCTGAAAATCTGAATAGTCTAAAAGACTGATAATAACAAAACAGTCTAGTAAGGAGCTGCAAACATAACAACACAGAGACAAACAACTCAAACCTATACCAGAGAAACAAGGGACGTCTCCCCTCTGCCTCAGGAACAAGCATCTCAGGCTGCATCTAGCCTAGCCTAGCCTATTGTTCCCCCAGATTCTCTAGAGATCCAGATGGACTTACTTAAGGTGCCATAATCAAATCACCAAAATGGAAAATTTGGAAACCTGTGATGGGAGGTTTTTTACACAGCTGAGAGCCCCAGGGCAGAGAGACTTCTCTGAGATCTTCCCCTGGAGCTGTCAGCCAGTGGCATGTACAGGCAGCAGTCCAAGGGCCAGGATCTCTCTGGGGCCTCCAGATGAAATAACCTTGGGGTTATGAAAAAAATAAACATGGACCTACTCAGATGCTATTAATTGGTGATTTATTCACACCTGCACAGGGGGCCATTGTTCTGAGACAAGCAGCCCTGAAATGCAGGGGTTTTGTCTTTTATACCTTTTTTTCTCTGCATAGCTTAAGTGAGTGAGGGGATGAGGAATTTTGCCATTGGCAGGGTTACAGCTTGGTTGTCAATGTATATGTCTCATATCATAATGGTTATGGTTATACAACAGTAATTAATCAAGCCTGGGTAAGTTTTCCATCATTGTTCATCTACTGAGAACTCAGGGGTTTTGTGAAACTTGGAATTTTCTGTGCCTCTTTGAATTCTGGAGAGCATGGGAACCAGCTGGGAGAAGTAGGGGAATGGGAGCCGGCAGGAGTTTGCCCGTAGGGTGCGGGAATGGGAGAGGTTAGGGGGAACAGGAGCTTCTCCATAGGGCAGGGAATGGGAGAAGGCAGGGGGAAGTAGGGAGAACAGGAGCTCACAACAATATGAGGTATGAGCCTTCTGTTTTCTTACATTATTGAAATAGTTACTGTCTATCTTAATTTCAGATTAATGTGAGGGTATAAACAACTAGGTTATGATAGTTGCATTTTTTAGGTAGAGTACCTCTTGTATATTTTTTAACAGAAATGAATATCAAGAATTTTTAACCTAAAACCAAATTTTCACGAAGAGATGTGAAAGCATCTATAAAATATTTTGTTTTATTCATACCTTAGTTATTCAGATAGTTCCTTGAATGGTTTCTTAAAAAGAAAATGAAATTACACTATTATTATCTTACACACATACTTAAAAAAAGTCTAAAGAAATTCTAGTCAGTCTACTATAACAGATATGACTTGTCATAGCTCTGAAATCCCCAGTAAAATTTGTCCTGAGCTAGCAAGATGGAAATTATCTTTCAGTACATGCATTTGATTTTAGAAACCCATTATTCCTTGGCTTTGGACCTGATGACAGATATATAGAATCACATATTTTAGATATGACTTTTAAGAATGGCAGCAGAAGAAAGTCTCTTAAATCTATCTTTTCATCATGTTTACCCTTAAATGAAGATTCCTCCAGTTTGAAATTTAGAAGTTTCATCACTATTCCGGCTTCAACAACAGTTCTAATGCATTGTACTATAATTCCTTCTATAACTTTTATTCAGAAAAACTTACTGTGTATTATGTCTCATACCAAATCTCTATAATTTAAAACAGATTCATGTTTCTGTGCATGAGAAACTAGCACACAGCTGTGTTAATGATTATTCTTTATTGTAATGGGTTGTTATATTGTTATTTAGATTATTAAAGATCAAATTATAATGTCAATAGTTTCCACTTCACATAATAATGCTAATTGTGCCAAAAGTGAAGTTATTCATTTTATGTATTTTCAGCATTGAATGACAATTAGATATTGAAATAATTTATTTATTGTATGTTATTCATTAGAAGGAAGGTGGTAAGAGACAAATATAAAGTCATTATGTTAGTAATGATAAATATTGCTTGTCAGATGCTTTTAATAATTCCTTCCTCCCAATTATAGCATAGAATTTCTTTCATCAACTCTCTTGTATTTCAATGGATTTAAATGTTTTCTTTGGCACATGGTTTCTGAGTAGATAGGGGTCATTTTCAAGCTGGAAAATTTAATTTTCAGTGTGAGATACTCCATAATTATCTCATTTTTTACAGTTGTAACTTAGAAAACAATACCCTCAAATTAAGACTTCAGAAGTGGTTTCAGGAGCAAATGTTTTTCTCTGCCTTTCTCCTGCCCTTCTCTTTGTCCTATTTTTCCTTAAGGCTATCCATAAAAGCTAGAATCCCTATGCCTTAAGGCAGGTCATAGAAATCAGAAATCCTTTTCCCTAAAGCCAACCATAAAACATAAAAATATTATTCTAACTTTCCCTTCATTTCCTGTGTAGAAGTTGACCTTAAGAAATATCAGACCTATCTTATTGAATATGCCATATGATTTCTATTTCAAAGATGTTCGTGTCCCACACCCGCAGGAAGAAATTCATGCTCAGAAAAGCCAAGAAGAATCTGGAAAGACAGGTCTTGCTGAGTTTTTCCATTCAGTTTATTAACATTAGATCATATATACACACACATATATATATACATATATATATATGTGTGTGTGTGTGTGTAATTTAGTTCATGCAGATCTAAGCATCTTGTAAGATGACTAAGAAAGAACAACAAATATGGCCAGAATATATTTCTAGTAGAATAACTCAAGAGGACATTCTTTCAAACATAGGATAGAAGATTATTCATATTACAATAATAATAGAGAAATTCTGAATAAAACTATAGTTGTTCAACTAATGAAACCTAATAGTTGTCAAGTTTACCTCCGGCAAATGTAATAACAGGAGGAGAGAAGATTCTTATTAGTGACCTTTAGAATTACTTTGAAGTTTTTCACACCATTCTATACTTTTAAATATTTTGCTTTTGAGGTATATAAAACACAACAAATTATACTATATCTATCATATTTCAAGCTGCAGAAACAATTTTCAATAAATACATATTTAGAACCAAAATGTAGAGTACTAACTATCACCTAACATAACAAGTGTTTTAGAAAATGTTTCACTCAAGGTAAAAGCTGCAAATCTCTTTATTGAAATTTACAGGTATGCACAAAGGGAATATTAAACAATAAATCATAATAGAAGAAGTAGAATTACAGAGAAAAGGGTTCGATTACATTTAAACCTATCTGCATCGTTTAAATATGTTACTGTCAACTGAAGAATCATGAGGTTCATAGATTTGGAAAGAAGAGCTTTATTTCTCGTAAGGGGTTGCAGCCCACAGCCTGGTCATCTTGTAGTCTGCAAAGCATAGCTTCAGGCAGAAGGCAAGAGCAAGCACTTCAAGGGAGGTGTAAAGGGAATAGAAATGTATGCTGAAGGGTGTTAAATATACATTAATGTTTAGCAAGCTATAGGAAGAGGCATACATACCTATAAAAGGAGAAATATTTTTTGGTGCAATTGAGCTTCCTGGCTCTTGTGGTTCCAGAATTTAAAAAATGGCAGGTTGCCATGACCCAGGGTGGGATTTTTGGCCTTCTGATGCCAAAACATGGAGCAGAAACTAATATAAAGCCTGCATAGACCGGTTAGCACCATTCTATGGTTGGGAGTCTCTTATCAGGAAAATGGTGTGTCAAAGCCACAGAATCCCGCTGCAGTTAGAGGTTGGTTGAAATCAGTGGTGAAGCAAGTCTTTCCAAAGGGACAGTTCGTGTTTAACCTTGAACTTCTTTCCTAATGGCCATTAGCTAGGAAGAGGAGTTAGAGGTGTGGGACTTACCACCTTGTCATGATCAGGAATTCAGATTCTAAGGTTTTCTGTGGTCACCTTAGTAAAGAGGGGGTCCAATCAGTCAGGTGAGGCCCTTTGGATTCTATTTTTATTTCTCATTACTTTCAAAAATGAAGCATTATCCACCTGTGATCAGTTTCACAAAGCCATCATGCCACATAGGGTTTTGTGAATTCTTAATTATACTATACCATCATTGGTTTTAAGTTTTCCACTTCTCCCAACTTACCCAATGTATTTTTGAAGCCCATAATTTTTTTATTTCAAATTAATAGGAGGGTACAAATGATTAGGTCACATTGTGTGCATTTGCTAGGTTTAGTCCCTGCTGTCATTGTGTCCCTCACCCAGGATGCATGACACGTATCCTTAATATTGTGCCTGTTAGATAAGAGCACACTGCTCCCTCCTCGCTCTTTCCAACTCAACTTTAATTGCATTTTCTCTTGTGCATTTGTTCATCTACTGGCTTTGTGCTAGTATTGAGAAGCCTAATTTTAATAAAAAATCATATTGTATGTTCAGAAACAATAAAAAATAATAAGAAAACTGTGGAAAATTAAAGACTAACTATAACCATCACAGATGGTGATATATGGAGAGCAGTATAGGAAGTTTCTTTTTTCCCTGAATATAGACACTGTCGCAAGGGTGTCTGATCTGCAGCCTGCCAGCTGCATGTGGATCACATAAGAACTGTTTTGATTATCCGTGGGGTCGACTATCATGAAAATTACACACAGACCTTTTTGCTCAGTGGCTTTTATTAGTGTCTGTGTATTTAATGTGTACCCAAGACAATTCTTCTTTTTCAATGTGCATCAGAGAAGAAAAAAGGTTGAACACCCCGGTAGAATTAACGTCTCCAGTGCAAACATGCTGATAGATTGGTAGTATGCATTCCCTTATTTTTTTAATTTTTTTAAGCAATGTACCATTTTATACTTATCTACCTTTGAAAATTAAAGTAAGGGAGGCAAAGTAAGGGTCTTTTCTTCTACATCTTCTCTGAGTATTGGAGTATGGGAGTTTATTTAGTCTTGGCCAAATGAATAACCACTTGAGACTTTGTTAAGCAAGAGATGCAAAGGTATTTAAAAAAAAATAGGTGAGGGTAGTTATCTTAAATTCTCATTGATGGTAATATCATCAGATAATAAGGGTGAAATGCTGGCCAAAGTTTCTTGGTGCTGATCCTCCTTTGGTTCCTATCTAGTGGTGACTCTTGGTCCAGTTAATTACTGATTCAATATATTTAAAAACTCCCTAAGAAAACTAATGCTGTAGCTGTCAACAACAGACACACATTTTAAAACATAAAAAAGCATAGATCTAAACATTTTCCTACAAACAAGACTTCCTTAATATTACCAAATGGCTCTAAAAATTTCATGATAACTAGTCTATACAAGTATATTAAAAGTACATTGCCTACTATATGATGGCTATAATTATATACTACGTCACATCCAGTTAGTTAAAAACCTGGGGACCCACTGTGTAAACATTACTCAAAGATCGAAAAATCTTTACTCCTTTTAGAGTGCCAGCTCATAATGGAATTGAATTCTAGCTTAATTTTGTTTTGTTTTAACATTTGCTAGTCAGATAGTAAATTTTAAATTACTGGTAGTTTTTTAACGTAATGCTAGCTACTGTAACATATAAACTCCAAGTAGAATAATTTTAATATATGATAGAAGTTTATTTTTCACTCATACAAATTCTATAATTTAGGTTCCTGATAAAAGGTCCTCTATCTTCAACACAATGATTCAGGGACTCTGAATTTTTCTTCCTAGGATATCTCTATTTTTCAACATCCATATAGGAGAATGAAAAATAACTGCTAATAATTACATGTGGAAAGTGTTTATGGCTCAGAACAGGAAATTGTATAGGCTAATGTTCTACTGTCCATATTTCACTCATTTTATCACATATAATTGCAACAAAGCTGGGAAATATAGCTGGGTGTCTTCTCAGGGGTACATCGCATGCTAATTCTATGACAATCAGCTACTCACAGTCATAATGAGCATTCTAATAACGCAAGCCCACATGTGTAACTCTCTAAACTTAAAATCTTAGTTTCATTCCATTGTCTTCCACATAACCTAACATCAATAGCTTTATATAGAAAATATATTAAGGTCAAGGTTCTTCTAATTTCATTAAATGCAATTCCATGGAGTTTACGTATATTAAACTTCACTCATAACAAATTAAAATTTTACAAATTTGTATTCTATATTCATAAACCTGGCCTAGTGCATATACAATGATTTCTATCTGAAATGATTTGCTGTTCTACCTCATCTTACTAACTCCTATTTGTTCTTCATATCTTAATTCAGAATCACCTAATCTAGCAAATTAGGCAAATTCTTTCCATTTATACCCATACAATGTATAACAGAACTGCCTATATGATTACTTTGTGAATATGCCCAAGTTTTCTCTTTTTCATACCCATTAAGGAGAATCCTCAGTCTATGTGATCATTTACTTTCCCTTTACTATCTTCCTGTCTGAGATAGAATTTAACCAGCCGGAAATGGCTCTACAGGCTATTGAAAGTAAATCAAGGAGAGTTGAGCAGGAAAAACACCGATTAGTTTTTTTTTCCCCCAAAATAACAAAAATCAGACAGAAGGAAGGAAAGGAGGCGGGAGAGAGAAAGGAGAGAGAGAGAGAAAGGAAGGGAAGAAAGAAGGAAGGAAGGGAAAGAAAGAAAAAGAGAGAAGAGAAAGAGAGAAAGATAGAGAGAGAGAGAAAGGGAAGGGAAGGGAAGGGAAGGCAAGGGAAGGGAAGGGGAGGAGAGGAGAGGAGAGGAGAGGAGAGGAGAGGAGAGGAGAGGAGAGGAGAGGAGAGGAGAGGAGAGGAGAGAAGAGAAGAGAAGAGAAGAGAAGAGAAGAGAAGAGAAGAGAAGAGAAGAGAAGAGAAGAGAAGAGAAGAGAAGAGGTCTCATTGCTCAAATGCCAGCAGGTGAGAAGTAGAGCACATACCATGTAATGAAAGCAGCAAATTTGAAAGGACAGGGAGGAATAGAGGTAAGAGACAGCAGTAAAGAACCTGTTTGATAAATGAGAAAAAAGAAAATAATTCACAAGATACTAGAGGAAAGATGACATTGATGTTTCTTATATTCTTGGAGGTTTCTTAAAAGATGGGAGATAAGTAAGTATAGGACTAATGTTAGTAGTATTCCCCTTAGAGAGGGAAACAAATCTGCACCCCACCTACACATGCAATTCTCCTGAAAGGGAAAAGCATTGAAGAATACTTCTAGGCCTGTCCTCTCTGATCCTGACCTCCTCCTGACCGCCTCTTCCCCACAGGACTATTACATAATTGCTAAAAGTGAGCAAGGCACTCAGCAGGCATAGCTCAGATGTGTTTTAATTCTCTTATGGGGAGAATCTGTCTTCATATCATGTAGTTTCTTTCTGTCCTGCTCTCTATGCAGTAAGCAACCGGGAAGATTCAGGAGGAAATTCTACATTACCCATCAACTTTACCTGGGGGCAATAAGAGGAGATACCAGGAAACTTATTTTTCTTTGGATTCAAGCAAGGTTCTTCAATCTAGTTTTAAATGAAATATAGTTGATCTTTGTTTAATTTCAAAGTACATTTTTCATTCAGATTAGAAGCAATGGGGTACTATTTATGATTATCATCCTCAAACCTCAAATTGTATAAAGTCAGAGTTTTAGATTATTACTTATTAACAGTAGAGAGATGTTCTAATTTCATCTGATTCTAAATACTTCCTTCATTTGTAAGTCTTGTGAAATAAATATTATAACACATCTCTGGTTGCCTAACATCTTTTGTCTGAGAAAGTCAATATTTGTATGGAGAAAAAGTATCTTCATAATGCTAGGCAGAGAAAATTGGACATGGCCTACTGGACTGAGAAAGCAATGAGGCTGAATAATAATTCTTGTTCTTGCAAATTTCCTCTCACTCATACTAATAGATTCTCCAATAAGAACTATTATTTGCAGTGTTTTTTAAAATTTATTTTCCCATGTTAATTCCTATTCATAGTAACAATTATTATCATGCAAGGTTAAATGCACATGACAATTATGAATAAATATTTGAAAATATAATTAGCATGACATACTGTGTTTATAAAAGAAAATAGTTGTTTTCCATTTTTACCTTGGATACAAGCATACCCCCAGATCTAAAGCATTCAAAGTTTATCTTTCATCTTATATATTAAAAAGAATATTTGCTTGGCTTTTCCTCACTTTCTTTCTAAATTCTGATTTTTCCGTCTAAGAATTGAAACAACGTCTTGAGTGTAAATTGAAATAAAATTGAAAAAGAAACAAGTGACTTCTATTCCTGTATAGAGCCTCTGATATTTGAATATAATATGATTTCATGTTATTTGCAATAACCCAAAACCAGTATTCAAAAATGTATAACTTGAGATAACTTACTAAATAGATGTGATTATGATGAGTAGTTATCATATCACCAAGAGATTAAAAATAGAACAAAATTTATTTTATTAACTTTTGACTTTCTTAAAAAGCATTATGAGAAAATTATATAAATTACTAACTTGACATTGATCATATTATTAGATCTTGATCTCAGAATACAATGATGAGTTTATTTGGTACTATTAGCTAATGAACGAAGGACTTCATATATGTTTTACAAGTATGTGTAAGGAATCTCCCCAATATGAGGTATTTATAGATATTCCACAAGTGCTTGCGTTCCTGTAGTCTCTAATAAGTTTGGCATGTATCATATAATTTCATAATACAAACTAGTAAATAATAATTTTCTATGAAACATATGTCTTGTAAAAGTTATACAGTGTCTTTCTCTAGGTGTTTCTACTCATCATAAAAATCAATTAAACATATGTTGTAATAAAGTTTTCTGTAAAAATATACTCCTTTGGGGACAGTGCATGTGGCTCAAAAGGGTAGGGCACCAGTCCCATATGCTGGAGGTGGCAGGTTCAAACCCAGCCCCAGCCAAAAAAAAAAAATTTTTTTTTCTTTTCTTCTGGGTGTATATATATATATATATATATATATACACTCCTTTTGTTTACTCCATTTGTTTTAATTTGTTAAAGAAATAATTTTTATCTAACTTATAAAGGCATGGCACTTTGAAAAAAAAGAACCTAAAAATATCATGATATAATCAATATTTGAAATGTATTTTGAAAAAAAATTTAATACTGTATATCATCCTACGTCAATGGAGTTCCATTCTTAAAAAGATCTACAAAAGTTTTGTATCAAAATCAACAGAAAATTAGGCAATAGTAATATGAGAATAGTGAAGTATTCTATAAAATGCAAAGGTTAAAGAAGAAAAATAAAATGAAATCATCCTTTACTAGTAAACTTTGATGACACTGATAATGTAGAATGATGCTAAATAGCAGAGTTGAGCCCATCCTTGATTGAAATTCATTGGAAAATGGACAATATAAAAAGTAAAAATGTCTATAACTCCTCAATATTCCTAATGGGGTCTCCTATCTCGTGGTGCTATATCCAACATGAATCTAAGGAAAGGTTAGGTTTGGGATTGTGTTCAACCTTTGGAATCAGAAAAACCTAGATTGAAAGTTGGCTAGACTGTAGTTTATTTATCTGTTAGTGAGTTGATGGACACTGTGGTTGTTTCCATGTCTTAGTGACTGTGAATTGAGCTGCTATAAACATTCTGGTGCAAATGTTCTTATGGCAAAATATTTTTCTTCTCTTCTGGGTAGATACCTCGTAATGAGATGGTGAGATTTGGAGAACACCTTCCTAAGTAAAGTATCACAAGATTAGAAAAGCAAGTATCCAATATACACAATGCAAATACAAAACTAGTAGATGAAAAACTACATGACCACAAAAGAGAAAAACACAAGTAAAAGGGTGGAAGGGTGGAAGGAGAGAAGAAGTAGAAGAGGGGAGAGGGAAAAAAGCAGGGGGATTGATAAGCTCCCACTTAAATGGGTGCAATGTAAGGGTATATGGCACACCTCCTGGGTGAAAGGCTCAACTACGATTTGAACTTTACCTAACCAATGCAAACAATGTAACCTAATCATATGCACCCTTAAATTAATCTAAAATAAAAAAAGATTTTTTTGTATTTCAGATTAATTTAAGGGCACATGTGATTAGGTTTTATATACATATATGATATGTTTTTGCCACTCTCTGTATATATGCATACATATACCATAACCTAAAACAGAAGTCGGTGGAATAAATGTGAGCAAAGCCATGCAAAATTCTTCTTTATGCTCTCTAAAAGTCAGTTCTTCACAAAAATATATATTACAGTAAAAATAGCACTATCCTTATCATAAAAAATAACAAACAAAAATCATAGCTTTGTTCCATGAATACTCTATTAGCATAAACAAAATATGTCAAATAAGAATAATCCTATGAAAAAGAACTTCACACATTCCAAATCAGCAGTAGAGAATCTTTCCGTGTTGGAGGCCCATATTAATTTAGTTGTAATCAAATAAGGTCACATTCAAGAAATTTCAATTAGATGTCCTTAAAATTATACACTATTTTGTATACATGTAATTACCATGTACTTAATAGTTTCAAAAAATAAAAACTATTTGTTAATATTTAAGTTAATCTTTTAATGACTCTCGGGTTTGCCTTCTGTTGAAAAGCATTCACATGTTTAGTTGCAGCATGGAGTACCAGTCATTTGTGACATTAATGGAATTCTGATTTGGGTCAAGTAGGAGAATGCAGATTTTCAACAATAAGTGGTTGAAAAGCAAGAAAGCATATTTTGGGCATGTTGCCAAAGGTGGGGGAATTCTATTGCATTTTTCCATATTTCTATGGGATCTTTCTTGTATCAATGACTTTAAAATGTCGTCTACTGAGAGCTCAATCAGTTCCATCTGTAGTTCTTTAAGCACCTTCGTGATATCAACTAGATGAGGCTGAAGCACTAATTTGAATGTGATGCCCTAATTCTCAAACTCAGTGAACCTTTCATTGTATCCCCCAATTAATAAGTCTATGAGAGTTGCATGTTCTTCAGATGAATTGCATGTATCATCCTACTCATCACACGCCTTTGCTAACTAGGGAAAAAATTCTTTTGAAATTTCCTGTTGAGGAAGAAGTCTTGAAGAATCATAGCTGTTTTCTAAATGCTTGTGGTTTTTGTTTTGACCATTGTTGTTTGCACCAAATTTAGCCTAACTTCATGATTTTTATCTTGAAAATTGTTGACGATAATCTATTCCCCCCATTCTGTTCACAAGAATGCGCAAACCAGATAACTCGTCATAGCAAAGAAAATTTTGTGGTAGGATCATCAAATGAAGTCTAAATACTGCGCCAAGTCAGTGATATAAGTTGATTCATCGAAAGTGATTGAATACCATATATTTTTCTTTTGAAGTATTGTATGTAGTTGTTATCTTAAGCTGAAGGCTAATTCACACCACTGACAAGTTATGTTTCTCCTTGAAAGAGGCAGTGGTCTGTCCATGGAAACATATTTGGAGTCTAAGCATCCTACAACTTCACCCACATGTTCTTTCATAATTTGCACATCACCTAATGGCTTCCAATTTTTCCTGAGAATAGAATCTAATTTGTAAGTTACTTTCAGTGGCATTATTTCTGGATCTTATTGCTGCTACTTGAAAGAATTGCCTTTGCTTTTAGTTTCATCCTTTGACTTCTGCAATGCAAACACTCCTGCCTCTCCCTCTGATTTAAAATGTGGCCCTTATGAGTGTAACAGTGCTGATATAACGTTATAACATTATAATTCTGTCATAATGATGATGATGATGATGATGATGAGTGTAAATTTCTTTAATGTTGATATTGCTGTATCTCAAGTGAGCAAATTATCTCTAGCAAAAACAAAACAATATTACAATTTTTAATTGTCATTAAAAAGTGTGTTTTCTTCTTTCTGCATGCTCCTTGGTCTTCTTTTACATGATGAGCTGTTAACTAGTCAGAATTAAAAAGAAAATACTGTTGAGTAGTGCAACTATTCAATAATTCCATGTCAACTGGAAACACGCTGCTGCATTATTATCAAAAGCTGATAACAGAATTCCATACTCCTGTAAACTCTTGCCACAAGCCTCTTGCAGTAGTGGTGCCAGTCAGGTAAAGGAAGTTAGAACTAAATGATGAGCCCCCGATCCAACCTTTATGGCCAACTAATGCTCTAATTGTGCCAGTCTGGGAAGATGTTTTTGCTGCATCTTAGTGTATTTTATTTTTTTTAAATAAGTTAATTTTAAAAATAAAATAAAAACATAAAAGACAAACAGAAATGTATTTTAGAAAAGAATTTGTTCCGTAAAAATGAGGTTTAATCAAACACAAATTTAATCAGGCCACATTTAATGACCCAGAAGGCCACCAGTTTTCTCACCGCTGTCTTGGACATCAAACACACTGGGTCAATGTTGAAGTATAAGTAAGTAGTGAAAGCTTTAGTTCCCCCTCTGCTAAAATGAACAATGTAAAATGATTTGTGGTTAATTTACTCTTCTAGTCTCACAGTGATTTGACACCAGGAAAAATACTAGTCGGATATGCATGCGGATATATGTATCTGTGTGTATGCATTTGTTTATCTATGTTATAAACATATCTATATTGTATATAGACAAATGACACTTCTACTCCATTTCTGTTTTTTATTGTGTGTACATTTGTTGTACGTGGGAGGGCAGTAGGTAATATCCTAAATCTCAGATATTGAGGAGTTTGACCAAGGATACACAACACACGTATGGTTGAACCTAATTCTAATCTGACACAAAGCCCCTTGCCTTTTATACCACATCACCCAATCCAAACATTAATGCCAATTTTGTCATAAGTGAATTTCAGAGCACTTGCTACCACATGGATTTCATATTTGGGGATAAGATGGCATCACAATGCTATAGGAACAGGAGGCTGTAAGAAAATAAAAAACAATATCAGAAAGGTGTTGTGCAAAGCTGTCCATAAACGTTTATTTAGTTATGTATTTTATTGTACTACCAAATATACCTATCACCAAGGAATCATGACTCTAAACAGCTGCCAACATTTTCTCCAGGTTATTTTATGTGTACATTTTATTTATTTATTTTTAAATGTTTAGTACATGGAAGCAGCAAGGATTCTGTGTACATTTCTTTTTCTTTTTCTTTCTTTTTTTTTGAGACAGAGCCTCAAGCTGTCGCTCTGGGTAGAGTGCTATAGTATCACAGCTCACAGCAACCTCCAACTCCTGGGTTCAAGCAAGTCTCCTGCCTCTGCCTCCCAAGTAGCTGGGACCACAGGCGCCCGCCACAATGCCTGACTATTTTTTGATTGCAGCCATCATTGTTGTTTAGTGGGTGCAGGCTGGATTCAAACCCGCCAGCTCAGTTGTATGTGACTGGTGCCTTAGCCACTTGAGCCACAGGCGCTGAGCCTCTGTGTACATTTCTCTGATGCTTCTTATATTATTTCTCTTCTTAAGACACTCCTTCAACTTTATGTTAAGTAGATGACAACAGTATAATATTTTCCTTTAAATAATACTCAAAGGCATTTTAATGTATTCAACAATTATGGATCTACTACTATAGGCAAAAACGCTGTAATACAGCAGAGAGCCATAGTCACTGTCCTTGCAGAATTTGCAATTTGGGGGATATTAAATACTAAAAAGGTCATTAAAAATAAAATGCAATGAGCAAGAAAAAAGGTAAGAATTATAATAAATGAGGCCATGTATAGAAGGTTTTAATCTAAGTGAGGGTTAGTGGTTTCCTAAAATAAGATAAACTGTGCTTAACAGTCAAAGAGGCCTAATGAGGGAGGTCTCCAAACAAAAGTACGTGCATGGATTTTCCACATTCCTCTTTGACTAGTGTTTTAGGGATACTTTTCTCATTTTACATCCAAAGCCGAGGCACCTTCCCAGCTGGTAATTCCTTTTATCTCATGAAGACAAATTTCAAAGCACACAAATAGAAGTTGTGACCCATAGTTTAGTTTAGATCCTTCTACATTACATTCTCTATTGACTAGGAGCTAAAATAATCTCCCATACATATGAGTGTATGTGTGTTTGTGTGTATATATATATATATCATATATATATATTCTTCATTTCTTTCTGTCTTTTTTTTTTTTTTAGCAACAGAGTCTTCCTTTATCACCCTCAGTAGAGTACCATGGCATCACAGCTTACAGCAACCTCCAGCTCTTAGGCTTAGTTGATTCTCTTGCCTCAGCCTCCCAAGCAGCTGGGACTACAGGCACTCGCCACAATGCCTGGATATTTTTGTTGTTGTTGCATTTTGGCTAGAGCCAGGTTTGAACCCACCACCCTCGGTAGATGGGGCCAGTGCCCTACCCACTGAGCCACAGGTACCGCCCTTATTCTTCATTTCTTATCTAAATCAGAATTTTCCCAGGAAACCCTCCCTGGACCCCTGATTCTGTCCCATCTTATGTACTGAATGCAGGATTATTGTAACATGTACATGTAATTTATAGTATGAATTCTTTCTACATTAAGTTATTGGATCATTTGATGAAAGAGTTTTCTTCCTTGAGTTCATGTAATTTCTGAAGGAATAAACTCTAGTTAGCCTTTAAAATTATTGTACAAATTATC
>CAUYQV010130893.1:0-28202 GCA_963574575.1 Galagoides demidoff
CAGGCCAGCTAAACAATAATAACTGCAACAAAAAAATAGTGGGTGTTGTGGCAGGCGCCTGTAGCCCTAGCTACTTGGGAGGCTGAGGCAAGAGAATCGATTATGTCAAATATTTTGGGTTGCTGTGAGCTGTGACACCACAGAAATCTAGTGAGGGTGACATAGTTAGACTTTGTCTCAAAAAAAAAAAAAAAAAAGAATGAGAGATATGAGGTAAAAATCATTAGGACCTAAACCGACCAGACCAGCTGGGTCATGTCAGCCTAAGTCTGACTGATTCCATCTTATTCTCACTACAAGTACCTTCAGCTCAAACAAAGCCGATGAGGCCCAGAGCCTCCCTGAAGATGCAGGCTGCTCCTGAGGCCAGCTGGCAGGTCTGCTCCACGCTCTCTGTACCCAAAGTGCCCTCTCACAGGCATAGTATAGCCACATGTTCCACTGGTACAGGCTGAGGATCTGGCAGATGGTAGAATTGGCAGTTAATTCCACAGCTGCGGAGGGGTTGTTGCACACAGCCATCCCGAGCTTGCTGCAGTCATGACGTCCAAGTTGTCATGGTCGCTGCCTATCCCCACAAACCCTCTCAGGGCCTTGAACTTCCCCGGTCTTCCGTGGCAAGGGTGATGGTGTGGTACATCACGGCGCCCAGGGCCTTGTTTAACACCTTCTCGCGGATCTCCTGAGTGGACTGGGCGTCACAGAAGGCCTACAGGTCCTTCTGGGGTCGATATCGCCCGGGTGCTGTTGCGGCGGTCCAGCAGTGCCACCAGGTGGCTGGGGTGCAGAGGCCGTTCACTATGCGGATTCCTTCGGATATCGCGTTCATTCGCAGTCTCTGTACAAGGGCTTTTTTTTTTTTAAATCGAGTTTTGCAACTCTCAGATTCAAAGGGCAAAGCGGTCCTCTAAGAATCTAGGGGAACTTGGGGGAGTCTACGTGTCTTACGCCACTATGATGCCAATATAAATCCGCCCACAAACTATAGTTTTACACCATAGGCTGTATCTCTCTTAAAGGAAATACAGCTTCATCGATTCAGAACCATTTAAGGTGATGAAACCCTCGTCCCCGGCGGCGGGCAGAATCCTCGGCCGCAGTGGCTGCGTGGTAGGGGTCTGGGTTAGGTCCCTCTCTGCTCTGGCCGCCACTGGCTCCTCTGGACTGCTCTCAAGACACCTTAAAATGACACGCACACCATATTCTGTATATTAAACCTCAGACATATTGCTACAGGACAAGTGGCATCCCAGCCAGCTCGTGGAGCTGGGGAGCGCAGACCGGCTGCCTCCACTTTGGCGGTTTTGGTGGGGTGGCAGCGAACAACGGAACCAGCACCACCCTGTAAGGCAGGGCGGCTCTATTTCCTAGGTCTGGGAATGAAAGGGATTGTAGCCATTCATCCGTGACCCAGACACGCTAAATGTAACTACCAAGCCCAGCTAAATGTAACTACTGAGGGCCCCATGAGCCTATACATATATACATATTCCTAGACAAAGAGCCCGGAGACAGACAGACAAACACAGAGAACTTTTCTCTCCCGGCTTAGGTTTTCTCTCTCTGCCAGGAGCTCTGGGGCTTCTGTATTCTTTTCTGTAAATAAATCCTGTCTTATCACTGATCTGTAGTCTGCGGATTCATTCTTTGAATCACCAAGACCAAGAACCTACTGAAGAGCAAAATTCCAGTATCAATATGATTTGCAAATATTTTCTTCTATTTTCTAGGTTGTCTTTTCATTTCTTGACAATATCCTTTGATGAACAAAAGTTTTCTATTTTTTGGTGCTCCAAAAGAGTTTACTTGGGCAGTTCCTAGATTAGAGAGGGCCTTACCCCTAGAAGAAGGTGTTGAGCCTCTTGGAGGAACATGTGGCTTGTTCTTTCCTGGCAGGACTGGTGGGGCAGCGGAAACTTGATGATGGCATGGTGGCATTGATCACTGATTCACAGCACTTGCTCCTGCAATCTCCTCCATCTTTATAGTCTGGATGGAGCATCCCGGAACCCCGTTACCGGCCAGCCCAGGCTCTGTGTTCCGGGTATAGGTTTTGGGTGCTGCTTGGGGAGGTAGTATAGCAAAATGCCTGAGTTCTTCACCCAAAATGGGGGCGTCCTCCAACATCTGTGAACTGGAGACAATTTTTGGCAGAAGACTTTATCTTCAACTGAGATATAAAGTACCAGACTCATGAAGATTTGTATATAGCAGAGGGATGGTGTGCAACTTTTGGGAGTAGACAGGCAGCACCCCACCACCTTCTACCCTTGCATGTACCTCCAGGTCTTTGTGGCCTCGTTCTGTTTCAGCCATCACCCACAAAAGGCCCCCCCCAATTTTTTTCATTTCTTTTTAACTTTTTATTTTAAATAATTACAGGCACATAAATTTACAAATATGGTACATAGAGTCCTTCCCATTTTTTCCTTAAGAGTGATGTCTTAACCTAACTGTAATAGGATACCAAAAACAGGAAATTGACTTTGATACAATATTGTTAACTAAATTGCAGCCTCTTCTACTTGGCAGTGTTACCAGTGATATATGAGAGTATACTATATCCTTGTCAACACTTGGTTTTCCCTTGGTAAAAAAGTTTTAATTTTGATGTTGCTCATGCCAAATCTTAGAATTCATTGCCAAATTTGGAGTCATGAAGATTTAGACTATTTATCCATTTTGAGCTAATTTTTGTTTATGACTGTGCAGTAGGGGTCCAATCTCAGTCTTTTACATGTAGAAATCCAATTTACCCAGCACTGTTTGTTGGAAAGACTACTTTTTCTTCATTCAATGGTACCCTTGATACCATTTTTGAAAATCAGTTAACCTTAAATGTTAGAATTCTGGACTTTCAACTCTATTCCATTGGTCTATATGTCTGTTCTTATGCCAGTAACTCACTGCTTTCATTACTGTAGATTTGTGTGTTTGAAATTGGGAAATGTAAGTTTTCCAACTTTGTTCATTTTCAACATTATTTTGGCTACTCAGAGCCCCTTGTAATTTTAATTTCATGTTTCTTTTTTTTTTTTTTTTTGAGACAACACCTCAAGCTCTCCCCCTGGATAGAATGCCATGGCTCACAGCTCACAGCAATCTCCAACTCCTGGGCTCAAGCGAGTCTCCTGCCTCAGCCTCCCAAGTAGCTGGGACCACAGGCACCCACCCACGCCCAGCTATTTTTTTGGTTGCAGCCATCATTGTTGTTTGGTGGGCCCGGGCTGGATTCGAACCTGCCACCTTAGGTGTATGTGGTTGGCGCCTTAGGCACTTGAGCCACAGGCACCGAGCCTAATTTCATGTTTCATATGAATTTGAGGACTGCCTGCCTGCCTGCCTGCCTTCCTTCCTTCCTTCCTGAGTCGGAGTCTCTCTCTGTCACCCTGGGTAGAGTACCATGGCATCATAGCTCATGCCAACCTCAATCTCTTGGGCTCAAGAGAGTCTCTTGTCTCAGCCTTCCAAGTAGCTGGGACTACAGGTCCTGGCCACAATGCCCAGCTAGTTTTTCTATTTTTAGTAGAGGACAAGGTCTCACTCTGGTCTTGAACTCCGGAGCTCAAGCAATTCTCCTACCTTGGCCTCCCAGAGTGCTAGGATTACAGGTGTGAACCACCACACCTTGCCTGTCTTTTACATTTGCGCAAAAAAAAGGCTGTTGGAATTTTAATATAGATACCTCATCTATTAGGCATTTTCCCCAATGTTCCCCTTCTCTGTCTGCCTGCTACACTGGCTTCCTTGCCCATTTAGACTTGCAGCCCACATACCCCTCAGCATCCCCTCTGGCTTTCACTCTTTCCTCAGGCATCTCCAGGGCAGCTCCCTTCCTGGTGGCCTTTCTCACACAGCATCATCTCAGTAAGCCAAACCTGCTTACCAGTAAGCCAAAGGGCTGCTCTGTCTAAAATTGAACCCACTTCACCTCCAAACACTTCTGCTATTAATTTCCTGTGGCTGCTATATCAAATTACCACAGACATGACAGATTAAAACCTGGTTCTGTAGGGCAGGAGTCTACAATCGTGATGTGGGCAGAGCCCTGCTCCCTTCAGAGGCTGTAGGGAAGATTTCTTTCCCTGTCTCTCCCAGTTTCTGGTGGCTCAGGGGGTATTCCTTGGCTTGTGGCTGCAGCACTCTCATGTCTGCCACCATGGTCACAGTGCCTCTTTCTCTTCATAGTCTTTCTTTTTATATTTAAAAAATTGTGGTTAAAAAACCACATAACACAAAATCTACCATCATAACCATTTTTGAGTGTATATTTCAGCATTAGGTATACTCGAATTGTTATTGAATTGTTTGTTTTTTTTGAGACAGAATCTCACACTGTCACACTGGGTAGAGTGCCCTGGAGTCATTGCTCACAGCAACCTCAAACTCTAGAGCTCAAGCAATCCTTTGGCCTCAGCCTTCCAAATAGCTGGGACTACATGTACCTGCCACAACACCTGGCTAGTTTTTCTCTTTTAGTAGAGACAGGGTGTTTGTTACTTCTGTTCAGGCTAGTCTGAGGTTGCTGTGAGCTGTGATGTCATGGCACTCTACCCAGGGTGACAGCTTGAGACTCTGTCTCAAAAAAATAAATAAATAAAAATAGCCAGGTGTTGTGATAGGCAACTATAGTCCCAGCTACTCGGGAGGCTAAGGCGAGATAATCACTTGAGCCCAAGAGTTGGAGATTGCTGTGAGCTATAAAGCAAGGGCACTCTACCAAGGGTGACATAGTGAGACTCTGTCTCAAAAAAAAAAAAAAAGAGCAGCACCTGTGGCTCAAGGAGTAGGGTGCTAGCCCCATACGCTAGAGGTGGTGGGTTCAAACCCAGCCCTGGTCAAAAACCGCAAAAAAAAAAAAAAAAAAGAAAGACTGATGATGGATAGATTATGCTAACAACCCCAGGACTAAGAGATACAATTCAGTATTACTAAGTGAACAACCACACATTCTGTACTTCCTGATGTATCCCAACAAGTAGTATATAGTGCCAGCCACGCAAGGTTCTTAGAAAACAACATTGCCAAAACCCCCAAATTAAATCTGAACCAATCAAGCCTGTAGCTAAGGATAAATTCAGATTTTGTGAAGCCAGAAACTATACAAATTTTGGAGTCATCTTAAAGAAAAAAAGACAAAATTACAAATATGAAATTAGGACTACAGGTTCAAGTAGGTGAGGGACTGAAGACTAAGCTGCATTAATTTCACTGTAAACCTTCCTGGCTCTAGACTTAATTCTCTGGACATTCTAGGGACAGAGAAATATGTTAAATAACTCATGAAGATACAATTAGCAAAACTCTAACATGGAAATGTTTTTTTGTCAAATGTTCCAGTTTATTCAGGAAGTAAATTGCATGAATAACAACAAAAAGAGAAGGGGAGTTGTTATACATTAAAAGAGACAATGCAGAAAAAGCTTTCAATAAAATTTTACTTCCCTTCATGATAAAAATGCTTAATAAATTAGGTATAGAAGGAAGGTTCCTCTACATAATAAAGGCTATGTCTGACAAACCCAAAGCTAATATTTTGCTGAAAGTTTTCCTCTAAGAATTGGAACAAGACAAGGATGCCCACTTTTACCACTTTTATCCAACACAGGTGGAAGTTCTAGCCAGAGCAATTAGACAAGAGAAAGAAAAGACATCCAAATTGGAAAGAAGGAAGTAAAATTTTCCTTATTTTCAGACAACATAGTCTTTTAGATCTTTTTTTTTTTGGTTGCAGTTTTTTTTTGGCCAGGGCTGGGTTTGAACCCACCACCTCCTGTATATGGGGCCGGGGCCCTACTCCTTGAACCACAGGCGCTGCCCAGTCTTTTAGATATTTTATAGAAAAACCTAAAGGTTCTACCAAAACCCTTTTAGAACTGCTAAACAAATTCAATAAAGTTTCAGGATACAAAATTAATATACCAAGTCAATACCATTTCTATTCATGAACAATGAACTAGCAGAAAAATTCCATTTACAATAGCTACAAAAAATAAAACACCTAGGAATAAACTTAACCAAGGAGGTGAAATAGCTCTAGAAGGAACACTATAAAACACTGATGAATGAAACTGAAATAGGACATATGTAAAAATATCCAATGTTCATGGATACTGTTTTAACATTAATACTGTTAAAATGACAACACGGCTAAAAGCAATCTACAGATTCAATGCAATTCTTTATCAAAATACGGTGACATTCTTCACCAAAATGGGGGGGGGAATCCTAAAATTTGTATGGAACCACAAAAGACCCCCAATAGCCAAAGAAATTCTGAATAAAAAGAACAAAGCTGGAGGTATTACCTTACCAGACCTCAACATGTATTACAAAGCTGTAGTCACAAAAACAGCATAGTAATGGCATAAAAACAGGCAGAAAGTCCAATGGAACAGAATACAGAAACCAGAAATTAATGCACTTATCTATAGCCAACTTATTTTTGACAAAGATAAAAGAACATACACAGTGGGGAAAGGACACTCTGTTTAATAAATTGTGCTAGCAAAATTAGATATCTGTATGTAGAAAAAAGAAACTATACTCTCACCTCTCACCCTATAAAAAAATCAGCTCAAAATGAATAAAGACCTAAATATAAGACCTGAGACAACAATACTAACAGAAGAAAACACAGGGGAAGCGCTTTAGAACACTGGTTTGGGAAAAGATGTTGTGAATAAAATCTCAAAAGCATAGGCAACAAAGTCAAAAATAAACAAGTGGGATTATATCATATCCAAATGCTTCTGCAAAGCAAAGGAAATAACAAAATGAAAAGTCAACCTTCAGAATGGGAGAAAATATTTGCATATTACTCATCAGACAAGGGATTAATATACAGACTATAAAAGGAACTCAACTCAATTGAAAAAAAAAGCAATTGAAAAAACAGGCAAGTGAGGTGGGGCACGGTGGCTCACACCTATAATCCTAGCACTCTGGGAGGCCAAGGTGGATGGATTGCCTAAGTTCACAGGTTTGACACCAGCCCAAGCAAGTGCAAGATCCCATTTCTAAAAATAGCCGGGCATTGGGGTGAGCACCTGTAGTCCCAGGTGTTTGGGAGGCTGAGGCAAGAGAATCGCTTGAACCCAAGAGTTGGAGGTTACTGTGAGCTATGATGCCGTAGCACTCTACCAAGAGTGACAAAGTGTGCCTTGGCGCCTGTGGCTCAAGTGGCTAAGGTGCCAGCCACATACACCTAAGGTGGCGGGTTCGAATCCAGCCCAGGCCTGCCAAACAACAATGCCAGCTACAACCAAAAAAAAAAAGATAGCTGGGCGTTGTGGCGGGCACCTGTGGACCCAGCTACTTGGGAGGCTGAGGCAGGAGACTCGCTTGAGCCCAGGAGTTGGAGGTTGCTGTGAGTTGTGATGCCATAGCACTCTATTCAGGGGGACAGCTTGAGGTTCTGTCTCAAAAAAAAAAAAGGAAAAATGGGTAAGTGATTTGAATAGACATTTCTCAAAAGAAAACAAATGGCCAAAAATATAGGAAAAAAGTGCTCAACATCACTAATCATCAGGGAAATGCAAATGAAAACCACAATGAGGTATCATCTCTCCCCAGTTAATATGACTATTATCAAAAAGACAAAAAATAACAAATACTGGTGAGGATACAGAGAAAAAGGAACTTTTTTTTTTTTTTTGAGACAGAGTCTCACTGTATCACCCTTGGTAGAGTACCATGGCATCACAGCTCACAGCTTAAGCTATTGGGCTTACGTGATTGTCTTGCCTCAGCCTCTCAAGTGGTGTGTTTTGCCCGGCATAACCCCCAGGTAAAAAGGAACTCTTAATCACTGTTGGTGGGAATGTAAATTAGCACTGCCTCTATGGAAAACAGTATGGAAATTTTGCAAAGAACTAAAAATGGACCTACCATATGATCCAGCTACTGGGAAATCCTAACTAAATGCTAACATTTGATAATCCTGAGATTTCCAGTCAAAACCAAACTTCCAGTTTCTCACAGGAAGATGTAGAAGCTCTTTGAATTTATTCAAAGGAAAGGAATAATTCTATCAAAGAGACACCTACACTCCAATGTTTATTGCAGCAGTCTTCACCACAGCCAAAATGTATCAACCTGGGTGTCAAACAACAGATGAGTGGACCAAGAAAATGTGTATGTATGTGTATATATGTATATGTGCATACAATACTATTCGGCCATAAAAATGAAATCCTGTCCCTTCTGGCAACATGAATGGAACTGGAGAACATTGTGGTAAGTGAAATTAGCTAGAAAGGAAGTTAAACACCACAGTTCTCACTTATATGTGGAAGCTAAAAAAATTTGATCTTATAGAAGTGAAAAGTAGGGCAAAGGCTGGGAAGGGTAGCGGGAAGAGAGGGTGAAGGCAAGATTTGTTAAAGGATACAAAATTAGCTGAACTCATGCCTGTTAGTAACCTGAACACTCTGGGAAGCCTAGGTGGATGGATCACCTGAGCTCAGGAGTTGGGAGACAAGCCTTAGCAAAAGCCAAACCCCATCTCTACTAAAAGTAGAAAAACTTAGCTGAAGAGTTCGAGGTTGCTGTGAGCTATAATGGCATGGCACTTTACCCAGGGCAACAGACTGAGACTCTCAAAAAGAAAAAAAATTGCAGTTAAATAGGAAGAATAAGTTCTAGTGGTCTATACCTCTGTAGGCTAAAACTATACTTAACAATAATAAATTCTTTCAAATAGCTAGAGGATATCAAACTTCCCAACACAAATAAATGATAAATGGTTGAGATTATGGATATGCTAATTGCCCTGATATATACATTATATATTGAAACACTGTGTACCTTATGATTGTCAATTTAAAAAAATTTTAAAAAGGGTGGCACTTATAGCTCAGTGGGTAGGGCACCAGCCTCACATACTGAGGGTGACAGGTTTGAAACCGGCCTTGGCCACACTGCAACAAAAAATAGTTGGGTGTCGGCGCGGGTGCCTGTAGTCCCTGCTACTCGGGAGGCTGAGGCAAGAGAATTGCCTAAGCCCAAGAGCTGGAGGTTGTTATGAGCTGTGACACCACCGCTCTCCGCCAAAGGCGACAAAGTGAGACTGTCTCTAATAAATAAATAAATAAGAGACTTAGACCCTTATTAAACAATCTAATATAATTTTTTGAGGCAATAGGGGAGGTTGAACACGTAGGCATTACATGATGTTAAAGAATTAACTTTAATGAAGAATGTGATAGTATTTTTAAAAGTCCTTATCTGTTATAAATAAACACTTAAAAGCCAGGCATGGTGGCTCACTTCTGTAATCCTAGCACTTTGGGAGGCTGAGGTGAGTAGACTGTTTGAGTTCAGGAGCTCCCAGACCAGCCTGAGCAAAAGCTGGAGACCCATCTCTACTAAAAATAGAAAATCTAGCCCAGTCTTGTGGTAGGTGCCCATAGTCCCAGCTACTTAGGAGGGTCAGACAAGAGGATCGCCTGAGCCCAAGAATTTGAAGTTGCTGTGAGCTATGATGAAGCCACTGCACTTCACCTAGAGCAACAGAGTTAAGACCTTTTTTTTTTTTTTAAAGATACACACACTTGAAGTATTTATACGTGAGATGACATGATGTCCAAGGTTTGCTTTAACATACAGAAAAAAAAGGCAGAAAGGGACAGATAAAGCAAGAAAGGCAGAAAGCTGATTGTTGCTGAAACTGGATCATGAGTATAGTTATCCCTCAGTTTCCACAAGGGTTCGTTTCTGGACCCCCCACAGCAAAGTGGGTAGACTTTGCCCAAGTCCCTTATGAAAGTTCATTTTAATTATTCTGTCTACTTTTATGTGTTTGGAAAATGTCTTGGTAAAACATTAAAAATAGTCTCAGCGCCTGTGGCTCAAGTGGCTAAGGCGCCAGCCACATAGTCCTAAGGTGGTAGGTTCGAATCCAGCCCTGGCCCGCCAAACAATAGTGATGGCTGCAACCAAAAAATAGCTAGGCATTTGTGGGCGGGCACGTGTGGTCCCAGCTACTTGGGAGGCGGAGGCAGAAGAATCATTTGAGCCCAAGAGTTGGAGGTTACTGTGAGCTGTGATGCCTCAGCACTCTACCCATGGGGATAGCTTGAGACTCTGTCTCAAAAAAAAAAAATTAAAAAAAATTAAAACAAAGTTCCAACGTTCCTTTGCTCTAACTCCATGCCCAATAAGTAACTTTCTGGTTTGTTTTTCACTTTCCTGCGCACACAAAAAGTGTAACTAGGGGATGTAAACAAGCCCCATGACCCTACTCATTCCATGTTTGTCTCCTCCTCTTTTCTTCAATTTAATTAGGCCAGATTTTCATGGCCGGCTTGTTCGAGTTTTTTCAAAAAAATTAAAGAGGCAGAATGAGGCAGAGAAGCTGTGAATGACGTAGGCAAGAATAAACAGGGAAGTCAAATAACCCAAACATGCAAAATGTCCTACTGGATTCGGACAGATAGTACAAACCATCAACTTGACTGCTGAATGGGGCCAGAATGAATAGTGGCTTTGTCGTCCATTACATCAGACAGAAAGTGAGCTAAATGCTAACATTTGATAATCATGAGATTTCTGGTCAAACCAAACTTCCAGTTTCTCACAGGAAGATGTGGACCTCTGGTAGTAATGGGGTTTTGCTACCCACTTAAGAACTGCCAGCTCCAGGAGGCCTGACAAGGTGGGTTCTCAAATGTCATGGAGTGTCCTTCTGGGTTCCGCCTCGGTTCTCACAGGTCAAGTAGGCAAGCTAAAAAAGACTTGTTCTTCGTTTTTAATACGGAAGGCGCTCGAAAGCCAATGCTGAGAAACCCCCACGCAAACTTCAGGTCATCGGAGCCAACAAGCTTAGCCCGGTTGGGTCTGACATCTTTAAGGAGCTTTGCCACCCAAACCAATACAAGATACGAGGACAGGCGTCACTGTGCGGTCGCCTTTGCTCGCTGCGGCGACGCCAGCGCGCAGGCGTCAAGAGCCGCAGTTGGGGCGGCGCGCGGGAGTGCACCCGGTCCCCCGGAGACCTGGGGGACGCTGGCGTCATTGCGCAGGCGCCCTTCCTCTCGTGGCGTAGGGTCGCTGGGCAGGCGCGCAGGCGCGGGGTAGTGCTCAGGGGCGGTGCACTGTGGTGTACCGAGTGCGGATGGAAGGAGGGCGCTCCTGTACAGGCAGCCGGTCCGGGGCTGTTGCGCGGCATACTAGGATGGCGCGCAGGCGCACAGCGGTGCGCAGGCGCGTGGAGGGTGAGGCGAGATGGCAGGTGCCGGAGCCAGGCTGCTGCCTGTAATGGGGCGGCTGGCTCTGCTGCTTCTCGCGATGTGCACCGCGGGCGCCTGGGGGCTCTACTTTCACATCGGCGAGACGGAGAAGCGCTGCTTCATCGAGGAAATCCCCGACGAGACCATGGTCATCGGTCAGGCGGGCTGAGGGTGGGAAGGCCCTTTGTCTACCACCTGGCCCTTGGCAATGCCCTTTTCTCTCGCGCCCGGCCAGATCACCCCACCACGACCTGGTCTGAGGGTGCCCTGAGTACGCCAGGCCCCCTGCCCAGTGTCCCAGGCTGCACTTTGGAGGGTATTGGGCCGAGTCATGACTGTGTGTCTGCCCCGCAGGCAACTATCGCACCCAAATGTGGGATAAGCAGAAGGAGGTCTTCCTGCCCTCAACCCCTGGTCTAGGCATGCATGTGGAAGTGAAGGACCCTGACAGCAAGGTAAGCCGCCGTGGGAGGTGCTTTTACCGGCATGAAGCTGTTCTTAAGTGGAGCTCCGGAAGAGTGTGAAGCTCTGCCTGGGTTCTGAGTCGAAGCCCTGGGGGACAAGAGCTTGCACTTTGAAAGGCTGTAGTAAAAGTGAGACCTTCCTTGCGTGTTGCAGGTGGTGCTGTCCCGGCAGTACGGCTCTGAGGGTCGCTTCACGTTTACCTCCCACACTCCCGGTGACCATCAGATCTGCCTGCACTCAAACTCTACCAAGATGGCTCTCTTTGCTGGTGGCAAACTGGTAAGGGGATTTTCTCAGCTTGGAATCTCTGGCTTGTTTCCAAATTTTGATTTTTTGGTAACATTTGTGACACTTTGTCTCACAGTCAGAATTGAGGAGACAGATCTTGCCTTTTGCCCCCCAGCCAGGGACTGTGTGGGTCCATAGACTGGCACAGGTGATCAGCCGCCCCACCTCTCAGATACTTCTTGTTTACTTGTAGCGTGTGCACCTGGACATTCAGGTTGGGGAGCACGCCAACAACTACCCTGAGATTGCTGCTAAGGATAAGCTGACGGAGCTGCAGCTCCGTGCCCGACAGTTGCTTGATCAAGTGGAACAGATTCAGAAGGAGCAAGATTACCAAAGGGTAAGGGCGTGTCTCAATGCACTTTATACTTTATATACCTATTCATCAAGTTTCTGCTTGGGGGGGTCAGCTCTTCATAGAGTGGAATGGAGGATATCAGTCTAAATAGTTGGGTTTTTTCACTTTTTTTTTTTTTTTTTTTTGCAGTTTTTGGCAGGGACCGGGTTTGAACCCGCCATCTTTGGTATATGGGGCCAGTGCCCTACTCCTTTGATCCACAGGCACTGCCCTTTTCACTTTTTTTTTTTTTTGATAAAATACACATATCATAGAACTTCCTATTTCAACTATTTTTAAGTGAATAGTTAAATGCATCCTTGATACTGTGCCACCATCACCACTATTCCTATCCAGAACGTTTTGTCTTTCTTTTTTTTTTGAGACAGAGCCTCAAGCTATTCCCCCTGGGTAGAGTGCCATGGCATCACAGCTCACAGCAACCTCCAACTCCTGGGCTCTAGCAAGTCTTCTGCCTCAGCCTCCCAAGTAGCTGAGACCACAGGTGCCAGCCACAATGCCTGGCTATTTTTTGGTTGCAGCTGTCATTGTTGTTTTTGGTGGGCCCGGGCTGGATTTGAACCCACCACCTTAGGTGAATGTGGCTGGCGCTGAGCCCATTTTGTCTTTCCAAAATGAAAATTTGTACTTTTTTTTTTTTAAGAGACAGTCTGTCTCACTTTGTCACCCTCAGTAGAGTGCTGTGGCCTCACAGCTCACAGCAACCTCCAAACTCTTGGGCTTAGGTGATTCTCTTGCCTTAGCTTCCGAATAGCTGGGACTACAGGTGCTTGCCACAACGCCTGGCTATTTTTTTGTTGCAGTTTGGCTGGGGCCGGGTTTGAACCTTCCACCCTTGGTATATGGGACGAGCACCCTACTCACTGAGCCGCAGGCGCTGCCCTGTACTTTTTTGTTTTTTGAGACAGTCTCACTTTGTCACCCTTGTAGAGTGCTGTGGCGTCATAGCTCAGAGCAACCTCAAACTCCTGGGCTTAAGCGATCCTTTTGCCTCAGCCTCCCAAGAAGCTAAGACTATAGGCACCTGCCACAAGGCCCAGCTATTGTTTTGTTTGTTTGTTTGTTTGTTTGTTAAGAGACAGAGTCTCACTTTGTCACCTGTGGTAGAGTACTGTGGCATTACTGCTCACAGCAACATCCAGCTCTTGGGCTTAGGCGGTTCTCTTGCCTCAGCCTCCCAAGTAGCTAGGACTCCAGGTGCCTGCCACAATGCCTGGCTATTTTTTGTTGCAGTTTGGTCAGAGCCAGATTCAAACCTGCCACCCTCAGTATATGTGGCTGGCGCCCTACCCACTGAGCCACAGGTGATGCCTGACCAAGCTATTTTTTTTTTTTTTTTTTTGAGACGGAGCCTCAAGCTATCCCCCTGGGTAGAGTGTCATGGCATCACAGCTCATATCAACCTCCAACTCCTAGGCTCAAGCGAGTCTCCTGCCTCAGCCTCCCAAGTAGCTGGGACCACAGGCGCCCGCCACAACGCCTGGCCATTTTTTGGTTGCAGCCATCATTGTTGTTTGGCGGGCCCGGGCTGGGGACTCGAACTGGCCACCTTAGGTGTACGGGGCTGGCGCCTTAGCCAATTGAGCCACAGGCGCCGAGCCATTTCAGTACTTTCAAGAACAGACAGAGCTCCTAACATAAGCCTAATGTCAGCTTACCTACCAAAACCAAAAGCAAGAGAACAAAACTCAAGGTGTATATAATTTAAATACCCTTGGGCCAATTTTACAGCTTGCTAGGTAGCTGCAACAGATGGTAACTGCTAACAAGAGCTGCATTAGTCCATAATTGATGTTTTTACAGCTTTTTGCTATTTATAAACAGTCTTCACACATGAAATGTTCTATGTGATCCCCACAACAGCCCTGTGAGATAGGTAAAATTACTGCACTATTCTATCCATTTTCTAGTTGAGGAAACTGAGGCTTGTAGAGGTTTATGATTTAGTTACCCAAGGTACCAAAGCAGAGAATGACAAATCTACTTGAATCTAGGTTCTCAGGACTCCAAATCACTGCTGCTTGTTTTCATGCTGTTTAGTCCTCTTAGACACTGACACACAGGAGTCAAAAGAAAAGTTGCAAAATGTTATTCTTTTAACTGATCCTGGCAATATACCATAGAACCTCTGTACATTGACCACTCAAGGGACTGTAACAAATCTGTTAACATACAGAGGTGGTCAACATAAGCAACTAAGCCTACTGTACACTGATAACATGCGGTGCATGTCCAGTCTATGAAAATTAGGTCAACGTGAGCTGTTCAGTGTAAGTGGTCAACTATGCAGGTTCTATTGCTGTTTACTGAAATGCATCTAGAATTTTAATTTCCAAGTGATAAATAACTAATTGTACTCCAAAGGGCAGAGATGGAAAGGATTAGGATTCAACTATTTCTTTTTCTTTTCTTTTTTTTTTTTAGAGACAGTTTCACTTTGTCGCCCTCGGTAGAGTGCTGTGGTGTCACAGCTCATAGCAAGCTTCACCTCTTGGGCTTAGGTGATTCTTTCCTCAGCCTCTCGGGTAGCTAGGACCACAGGCACCTGCCACAAAGCCTGGCTATTTTTTTGTTGCAGTTTAGCTGGGACTGGGTTCAAACTCGCCACACCCTTGGTATGTGGGGCTGGCACCTGACTCACTGAGCCACAGGTGCCACCCAGAATTCAACTATTTAAATGTCCTCTTTTTCAGGATGAGGAAACAAGAATTCCCTCCTAGGACAAATGGAAGCAGAGCCAACACTAGAACTCAGGGCCTCTGCTAGCCCTGGGGCTCTCAACAGTGTCCAAGTCTTCTGAAGCTTCAAACAAAAATTAACAACAGAATTGCTCCTTAAAAATGAAATGGTTCAAATTTAAATAATTTGAGGGGCTCAGTCTCTTGTTTTTACATGTGCGAACCATATGGACACTGCCTATTAGTGGTATTAGAATTCTCTGGAGCAAATTCTCTTCCCAAATGGGAGTGTTTGTAATGACAGTCAAGCCTCATTTTACTACAAAAGAGAAGTAATTGTGCCCAATAAGGAATTCATCTGAGCTGAGTTTTAAATCAAGTAAAATGGCTTCCATTACCAATTTCCTACCTACGAAGTGTTTTCTAGACAAATTAAAATTGAAAATCTGAAAAAATGAAAATATTTTGAAGAGGACCATATTATCTATATATTCCCATTTTCTTCCTTTGGAAATATTGTAATGAGTCAGCAGGTGCTTACTACCTAAATTGCTTTTTATCATGAAGCTGAAAAATGTTTAATGTTTAAACAGAAGACACCATGAGACTAGATGAGGACATGCAAATGATGTACATTATGAAATTGCAGGTCCCATTGTACATGTTTCATATAGAAAAAAATGTATGAAGCTTCCATTAGACAATAGGGGCTCAAAGACAAAAATGCCTGAGGGGAAAAAAGGAGCTCTTCTGAGATAAGCTGATAATCTGATTTCCTTCCCTCAAGGCCTCTGGGGAACTCAGGGATCATACTAATCAGACTTGCCAAGGAAAGGATTTCTACTGAGGAAAAGAGACCAGCAAATCTTTATGGTGAACTCGTAAAGACTAATGTGACAGATGGAACTACTCTCGTTTGCTCAGTTCTGGGGAGGAGGAGGCCAAGAGATGTTAGACTGAGGGTTTCTAGAAGGCAGGGTGAGATCTACAATTCCACAGGGCTTTGGAGCTGTTTTTACTAGAGTAGGAGTGTTCCCCTCAAATACATAACCAGTTTTCTCTGCAAAACAGTTGCCAAGTATTGGAAATTAAGGGGACAGAAGCATAAGTCAAAAGCCCCAAAGGGCAAAATTCAATCTCCCACTGGTTTTCAGGGCTAAGAGAATAAAGATCCTCCAGGCTTTCAATCAAAATACCAGGAGAGGCCAGGGTGGTTGCTCACACCTATAATCCTAGCACTCTGGGAGGCCAAGGTGGGTGGACTCCTTGAGCTCAGGATTTCAAGACCAGCCTATGCAAGAGTTGAGAATCCATCTCTACTCAAAAAATAGAAAAACTAGCCAGGCATTTTCGTAATATTGTAGTTCTCACGTGTAATAATGTTTATTTTATTCTGCACATTGTATTGAAAGGAACCTTATAGCTCTAGATTATATTTTACTCCATGTGTCTCAAAGGAAACAAACAGGTGGCACCTGTAGCTCAGTGGGTAGGGCACCAGCTGCATGCACCAGGGCTGGTGGGTTCAAAACTGGCCTGGGCCCAGGTGGAATAAGGATGACAACTGCAACAATAACAACAAAAAATAGCCAGGCATTGTGGGCACCTGTAATCCCAGTTACTCGGGAGGCTGAGGCAGGAGAATCTCTTAACCCCAGGAGTTTGAGGTTGCTGTGAGCTGTGATGCCACAGCACTCTACCCAAGGTGACAGCTTGAGACCGTCTCCAAAAAAAAAAGAAAAAGGAAACAAACAAAAAAACTCTAGGAAACCCATGCTGGACAACCACAGCTGGATTGAATCTTTCTAAAATTGCAAACTGAACAAAAAAAAATAATAAAAAATAAATAAAAACTGCAAACTGGCCTTGACTTAGCTCAGCTCTCAATATAGTGAAAGTGACCATCCCCTTCACTGTATTTACCTCCTAGAGGAAAAGAGAGAAAATCTTCCACAGAGTAAAATATAACCTAGAGCTAATAAGGTTCTTTTCAATACAATGTGCAGAATAAAACAAAACATTATACGTGAGAACTACAAGAAAATGTAACCAATATTCAAGAGAAAATTAAGACAATATAGATGCAGAGTCACGGATAATTCAGGTATTAGAATTAGTAAACAGAACCTTTAAAATTACTATCATCAGTTAAAAGAGAAAAAAAGAGGAAATAGGTGAAAAGATGGAGAATTTCAACAGAACTAGAAATAATTTTTTTTTTTCTGAGACAAGAGTGTCACTATGTTACCCCCCAGTAGAGAGTTGTGGCATCACCGCTCATAGCAACCTCAAACTCTTGGGCATACGCAATTCTCTTGCATCAGCCTTCCAAGTAGCTGGGACTACATGCGTCCCGGCTATTTTTGTTGTTGTTATTGTTATTGTTGTTTAACAGGCCCAGGCCACCAGCCCAGTGTATGTGGCCAGTACCCTACCCACTGAACTATGGGTGCCAAGCCTAGAAACAATTTTTTAAAAAAATTTAATGGATAGACTAAAAACTAAAACATCTAAAATTAAAAAACACAGTATCTGAAATTAATTCATTGTATGGGTTTAATAACAAATGAGATATAAAACAGGTAATCCACCAGAAAAACTTAATCACTGTCCTACATGGCTAGTTCATCAAATATCAGCTCTACATTTATTTATACTTTTTATATAGCTTTTGCTAGCATTTTAACCTAACATAGGAGGATGTGTGGGTTTGAAAGAGATTAGTACATACACATTCATTATGTGTACATCAGTGTCTATTGGTGCATATATGCCATACATCAGTAAGGCTCAGCACCCATAGCTCAGTAGTTAGGATGCTGGCCACATACATCAAGGCAGGCAGTTTGGAACTGGCCCAGGCCAGCTAAACAACAATGACAACTGCAACAAAAAAAAAATTGCCAGGTGTTGTGGTGAGCACCTATAGTCCCAGCTACTTGGGAGGCTGAGGCAAGAGACTTGCTTAAGCTCAAGAGTTTGAGGTTGCTGTGATCTGTGACACCACAGCACTCTACTTGAGGGTGACATAGTGAGACTCTGTCTCAAAAAAAAAAAATACATGGGTAAATGTAACTTAGGAAGAATTCATATTGTGCAACATGTTGGGAATATAGGATATAAAATGTTTTACTGTTTCCTATGATATCAAACTAGCTCTTCAAGAAAAAAGAAAGCAAGGCCAGGTGTGGTGGCTTATACCTGTAATCCTAGCAATCTGGGATATCAAGACAGGTGAGTTGCCTGAGCTCAGGAGTTCCAGATCAGTCTGAGCAAAACTGAGAACGCCTTCCATCTCTACTCAAAATAGAAAAATAGCTAGCCAGGCATTGTGGCAGGTGCCTGCAGTCCCAGCCACTCGGGAGGCTAAAGCAAGGGGATCACCTGAGCCCAAGAGTTTGAGGTTGCTGTGAGCTAGGACACCATGACACTCTACGCAGGGCAACAAAGTGGGACTCTGTCTCAAAAAAAAAAGAAAAAGGAAAAAAAAAAAAAAGCATGAGTACCCATAAATACTATCTCACTCAGTATCCTATTTCAGTCTGTTAAAATATATCTTGATTTTACAAATTATTTATTGTCAGATAAAAATACTTATTTGCTTCAAATTGTTGTGATCTTCTAAAAATACTGAACTATGACCACTTAAGTTTACACTATTTAAACCAGGGGTCCTCAAACTTTTTAAACAAGGGGCCAGTTCACTGTCCTTCAGACTGTTGGAGGGCTGGACTGTGGGCCCCAGGACGAGTCAGCTGCTAAGCAGGAGTGGCAGGGGTGGCAAAAACATCCAGCAAAAACACCCTGCAGATAAATAAATGTCGTGGGTGCGCCGCATGTGGCCCAGGGGCCGTAGTTCAAGGATGCCGGATTTAAACCAACAACAAATACTACATGGGGATCCAGTAAAAAACTGTTCCATAAAGAAAGTATGGGCTCAGCGCCTATGGCTCAATTGGCTAAGGCGCCAGCCACATACACCTAAGGTGGCCGGTTCGAAAAAAGATTTATTTTCACCCACAAATAGCACAGCTGCTATTTGGACAGAATTATTCAGGTTGTAGATTTTTCATGCCTCCTACTGTGTCAGTGGGAGGTCGTTGAGCAGTCAGGAGGAGTCTTAAGTCCCTTTAAGTGCCTCCTATTCTTTTATTAATGTTTTTGGGTCATTTCACACTTCAGCTACATCTCTAGGATTAGTAGAAATGGGCATAAATGGCATAAAATTTATATCTGCTTTAACTACTTCTAACAACTCAACTCAACTATACGGATGTATACTTAAACCAGATCTGGAAAAACTTGGACTTATCCATGTGTTAGTATCCCTGGAAAACTAGAATCAATATGAATCAACACATTCAATATGTTTTAGCATATCTCAATTAAGTTCCTACATTATATACTATAACTGTCCTTCTTACTTCTTTCTAATGTACTCTAGCCCTCAAAAAGCATCCTTTAATGGGTGGTAAATCAGATACATTTAAATTCACGTTTCCACTCTGAACAGCTTGTAACAGCTGGAAAAGCACAGACAGTAAGCCTGGGTAAACAACTACTATTTCTCAGTTAGAGAACATCTTAAATTTTCACACATGGTGAGGAAGAACATGGATAAACAGCCCAAATCAATCAGATCTCTTTTCATTTCATGACACATTCCTCTCTCAGAAAATGCCTTTTGAATCAGCTGATAGACACAAATCAATGGCAAATACACGAGTGTTCCACAGTGAGAAGGTTCCCAATGCTCAAAGCTATCCATCCATAACAGCTTCCAAAATGAAGAAGAGATGTTTCTCCTTTCTCTATTACTGAAGAACTCCTTCCCCATCCCACAGCACGCATAAAACATCCACTTGGTCAGCCCAAATCAGGGAAACTGAGAACGTCTTAAATATGCTTCAGATGAAAAGAGTAAACAGAGCTAAAGCGGGTGGCACCTGTGGCTCAAAAGGGTAGGGTACCGGCCCCATATGCCAGAGGTGGCAAGTTCAAACCCAGCTCTGGCCAAAAAAAAAAAAAAAAGAGGGAAAGCCTGTACTCTCAGCTACTTGGGAGGCTGGGGCAGAAGGACTACTTGAGCCCAAGAGACCCTGAGTAATATAGGGAGACCCTGCCCCTAAAAATAAAAATAAAATGGGCAATACCTGTGGCTCAAAGGAGTAGGGCGCTGGCTCCATATACTGGAGGTGGTGGGTTCAAACCTGGCCCCAGCCAAAAACTGCAAAAAAATAATAATAATAATAATAAAATACAGGATGGCGGCACCTGTGACTCAGGGAGTAGGGCACAGGCCACACACACAGAGGCTGGTAGGTTCAAACCTGGCAACTGCAACAAAAAATAGCGGGGCTTTGTGACAGGTGCCTGTAGTCCCAGCTACTTGGGAGGCTGAGGCAAGAGAATCACTTAAGCCCAAGAGTTTGAGGTTGCTGTGAGCTGTAATGCCAAAGCACTCTACCAAGGGCAAGAGCATGAGACTCTATCTCAAAAAAAAAAAAAAAATACATGGGTGGAGGGCAGAGGATTTGAGAGGATGGCCAAAGGAGGATACTAGGAACCACGGAGCTATCTTGGACTTATATTAGTTGTAACTAAATCCATGAGCCATGGTCAAAACTGTGGTAGTGACCTAACAGGAAATCTACCTTCTGGGCCTAGCCTAGTTTAATCTGCTTTTCCTGCTCCCAAAAACGTACAGTAGATTTCTTGCAAAAAATGGATGCAATTATTTTCCTCTTTCTATCCATGCTCCTTGCAAATTGACTATAGCTCCTCCCATCGAGAGGGGGAATCTACAGCAGAACCTCTATAAGCTGACCACCTAAGGACTATAATAAACTGGCCAACATACAGTTGTGGTCAACATAAGTAACTTCCATTGAGTACATGTGGTACATGTCCAGTCTATGAAAATTAGATTAACTTAAGAAGGTGGTCAACTATGGAGGTTCTAACTATTTCCTTACCTTCATGACCTGCTTTGACTAACAGAATTCAGAAGTAACAACCTTGTACCAGTTGCAAGTGTAAACCTCAAGTGGACTTACAAACCACCTCAGTCTCTTAGGAGCCCATCAACCGTGATGTGAACAAGCTGGGGCTAGCCTGGTTACAAATTAGGGACCATATGCAGCAGAGAGGAGCAGAGGCCATCCTAGAAGAAACAACCCCCAACTTACCCAGCAAATTATAAGACATAAGTGAACCTGGCCCAAATCGGAAGACCTACCTAGACCCAAGGAACCACCCACCTGAGTCCTACCCAAATTGCCACCCCACAAATCAAGTGCTAAACAAATGGTGGCTATTTAAAACAACTAACTAAACTGACATTGTGATGGTTTAGAAACAAAGTATAGGGCCAGACACAGTGGCTCACAGCACTCCGGGAGGCCGAGGCGGGAGGCCGAGGCAAGTGGATCGCCTGAGTTCAGGAATTCGAGCCTAGACTGAGCAAGAGCCAGATCCCATCTTTACTAAAAAATAGGTGAACTAGCGAGACATTACGGTGGGCTCCTGTATCCTCAACTACTCTGGAGGCTGAGGCAGAAGATTGTTCAAGCCTAAGAGTTTGAGATTCCTGGGAGCTATTATGCCATGGTACTCTGCCCAGGGCAACAGATTTAGACTCTATCTGAATAAAAAAAAAAAAAAGCAAGCAAAATATAACTGATAACAGTAAAGGATGAATTCATTCATCATTCATTCATGAATCCATTAGTTCCATGAACATTCATTAAATACCTTACATATTTCAACAATGCCTCAGTTGGAGAAACAAAGATTAATACTCAATAAATAGTGCCAGAAATTATCGTTATTTCCTCTAACCACAGTAAAAGATAATAAAAAGGGCTCGGCGCCTGTGGCTCAATCAGCTAAGGCACCAGCCACGTACACCTAAGATGGCGGGTTCGAATCCCCAGCCCGGGCCGCCAAACAATAATGACAGCTGCAACCAAAAAATGGCCGAGCGTTGTGGCAGGCACCTGTGGTCCCAGCTACTTGGGAGGCTGAGGCAGGAGACTCGCTTAAGCCCAGGAGTTGGAGGTTGCTGTGAGCTGTGATGCCACAGCACTCTACCCAGGGGGACAGCTTGAGGCTGTCTCAAAAAAAAAAAAAAGGCAGGAGAAAGACTCAGAAGCCTTGACAACCAACTAAATATGGAATGTGAGGGTGATGAAATTTGTATGGGAGGATCAGGGACAATGCCAAAATTTCTACTTCAGAATTAAGGTGGGAAAGCAAAAAAGACCAGATAGGACCAATCTGTGTGTTTTGTGGAAAGGTACCTGTGGAACATCCGGAGAGAGATGTCCATGAAATAGTAAAGGATATATATCTGAGCCCTATGTTGATGGGCCTGGCAGTAGAAGCAGGAGATAAAGATACAGGGGTCTAAAGAACATGGGGAAGGGAGAAGGAGTAGTGAAAGTGAATGTGCACAGGGCATTAAGGGAAAGATACATGGAGATAAGAAAAAGCTAATGAATGACAGAATCCTGGGGAACTAAGAAAAGCAGTAGCACCACATAGCAGAAACCATTCTTGCAGATGGATATAGGTAGGGTAGGGAGGAATCAGCAAGTATAGGTTACAAACTGAGAAAGTGTTGATACCCACCCATTTGGCGTCATTCATTCCTACGATAAGTCATACTCTGCTCTCCCCTATGGTTCCTCCCACTTGAGAGGGGCTCTGAGTATTATATAATTAATGCCCAGAACAGACTCCAATAGGGGCCATTGGAGTGAAAACACTGATACCTATGTATCTTATGGAAAAACACATTTTTTATAACGCCTTTTCTGCGACTTGCAGCAAATAATATCACAAACTTTCATTCTCAGGGCATATATTTGAAATATGCTTACAATTAATATACTGTATCCTCCAAATAGATTGTCTCCATATGTTTTTCATAACTATAAAAGGAGGTTTAGTTACTAAAAAATAACCCTAAAGTAGGTGAAGATTTCTCAAATAAAACACAATACAGCCATAAAACTGGCCAGGTGTGACTTATGCCATAATCCTAGCACTTTGGGAGGCCGAAGTAGGAGGATTCCTTATAGCCAGGAATTCAAGACCAGCCTGGGCAACATGCTAAGACTCTGTTGTTACAAAAAAATTTTAAAATTTGCCAGACATGGGCTTGGCGCCCATAGCTCAGTGGTTATTGGTGCCAGCCACATACACCAGGGGTGGTGGGTTCAAGCTAACAACTAAAAAAACAGCCAGGCATTGTGGCAGGCACCTGTAGTCCCACCTACTTGGGAGGCTGAGGCAAGAGAATCGCTTGAGCCCAAGAGGTTGAGGTTGCTGTGAACTGTGACGCCACGGCACTCTACTGAGGACAACAACTTTCTCAAAATAAGAAAGTGCCTGTGGTCCTAGCTACTTGGGAGGCGGAGGCAGGAGACTCGCTTGAGACCAGGAGTTGGAGGTTGCTATGAGCTGTGATGCCCTGGCACTCTACCCAGGGGGATAGCTTGAGGCTCCGTCTCAAAAAAAAAAAAAAAAAAGTGATCATGGTTCGACGCCTGTGGCTCAAGTGGCTAAGGCACCAGCCACATACACCTAAGGTGGTGGGTTCAAATCCAGCCCAGGCCTGCCAAACAACAATGATGACTGCAACCAAAAAAATAGCCAGGCGTTGTGGCAGGTGCCTGTGGTCCCAGCTATTTGGGAGGCGGAGGCAGGAGACTCGCTTGAGCCCAGGAGTTGGACGTTGCTGTGAGCTGTGATGCTATAGCACTCTACCCAGGAGGACAGCTTGAGGCTCTGTCTCAAAAAAAAAAAAAAAGAAAAGAAAAAAAAGAAAGTGATCACTAAAAGGCCTCAAAAGATACCATTAATGATTCGTTGCCCATAGCTCAGTGGTTAGTGTGCTGGCCACATACACCAGGGCTGGCAGGTTCGAACCTAGCCCGGGCTTACTAAAACAACAATGACTATAAGAACAAACAAAAAAAAAATGTCAGACATTGTGGCAGGCACCTGTAGTCCCAGCTACTTGGAAAGCTGAGGCGAGAGAATTGCTTAAGCCCAAGAGTTGGAGGTTGCTGTGAACTGTGATGCCACAGCACTCTACCTGAGGGCAACATAATGAGACTCTGTCTCAAAAAAAAAAAAAAAGATACCATTAAGACAGTAAAAAAAAACAAGCCACACACTACAAAAAAATCTGTAATACATATATCTGACAAAGGACTCATTTGCACAGAATATAAAAGAATTTTTACAAAGAAAAATAATTCAAAAAATGGGCAAAAGATTTGAAAAAGTAGTTCACAAAAGGGTATCCAAATGCCAGTACATATATGAAATAGCATTCAATATCATTACTCCCTAGTAAACAAATTAAAACCACAAGGATCACTCCATACCCATTAGGAAGGATAATACCAAATAAACAGAAAAATCAAGTACTGGTGAGAACATGGAGAAATTGACACCTTTGTACACTGCTTACAAGGATGTAAAATGGTGCAGCCACTGTGGAAACAGTATGGTGGTTCCTCAAAAAACTAAAAATAGAATTATCATATGATTCAGCAATTCCACTTCTGGGTATATACCATGAAGAACTGAAAACAGAATTGAAAAGATTATCTATGCATCCACGTTCATAGCATTATTCACATTACCAAAAGGTGAACGCAACCCAAGTGTCCACTGACAGATAAACAAAATGTGGTGTCACACATATACACATATATACACACACTGAAATAATATTCATCCTTAAAATGAGATTCTAATGCATGCTGCAACATGCCTAAATCTTAAGGTTATGCTAAGCGAAACAAGCCACTCACAAAGGACAGATATTGTATGAATCCAATTACATGAAGTAACTACCATAGTCAAATCCATAGACAGAAGGTAGAATGGTGGTTGCCAAGGGGCTAAGGGAAGGGGAAAATAGGACATTACTGCTTAATGGATACAATGTTTCAATTTTGTAAGATGAAAAGAGTTCTGGAGATGGATAGTGGCAATAGTTAGACAACAATGTAAATGAATAATGCCACTAACTTCATACTTAAAAATAGTTAAGATGGGGCTCAGGTGCCTGTGTAGCCAAGTGAGTTGGGTGCTGGCCACATACAATGGGACTGGAGGGTTCGAACCAGGCCTTCCCCAGCCCCCCCCCCAAAAGAAAGCCCAGGCTAAGCACCCATAGCACAGTGATTACGGTGCCGGCCAGGTGCCGACCACATACACTGGTGCTGTTGGGTTCGAACCCAGTCTGGGCCTGCTAAAACAACAGTGACAACTACAACAAAAAAATAGCTGGGCATTGTGGCAGGTGTCTGTTGTCCAAGCTACTTGAGGCAAGAGAATCGCTTAAGCCCAAAAGTTTGAGGTTGCTGTGAGCTGTGACCACAGCACTCTACTGAGGACGACATAGTGAGACTGTCTCAAAAAAAAAAAATAGTTAAGATGGTAAATTGCACATATATTTATTTTACCACAATTAAAAATAAATAGTTTTAAAACCCCACCAAACTAGCTAAAATTAAAAGGACAGATTAAATCAAGTGTTAATTAAAATGTAGAGCCAAGTGCAATTTTTGTACACTACTAGTGGAATTTAAATTGATACAACTACTTTGGAAAAACATTTGCAAAATCTACTAAAGCTAAATATATTCCTACCCTATGACTCTGCAATTCCATTCCTAGGTATATGTCCAGAGAAATGAATGAGCCATGTGCACCAAAAGATATAACCAACGATGTTCATAGCTGCTTTCTTCATATTAGCCAAAACTGGAAACAATCTAAAGATCCAACAGGGAAATGGAAAAACAAGTTGTAGTATATACATACAATGGAATTACTTCTCAACAATAGAAGTACTGATACACACAATCACATGGATGAATCTCTAGACATCATGTCATGTGAAGGAAGACGTAGATAAAAGGGTCTTACTATACAATACTATTTATATGAAACTTAAAAGCAGACAAAACTAGTGAATAGTTTTTAAAAATCACAGTGTGATTACCTTCCAGATGAATACTGAGCAGAAGCGGCAAGAAAAAGACTTCTGGAGTGCTGGATACATTTAATATCTTGATCTTCATGATGGTCACATGTGGTTATATATATTACATTTCATAAAGCACACTTTAGATTAACACATTTCACACACTTTATTGTATGTTATGTTACACCTCCAAAAGTAAAATATCTCTGCCAGATGCGGTGGCTCATACCACTCCATCCAAAGTGTGTGGATTACCTGAGCTCAGGAGATCCAGACCAGCCTGAGCAAGATTGAGATCACCATCTCTACTAAAAATGAAAAACTGTGAGGCAAGAGGATCATTTGAGCCCAAGAGTTTGAGTTTGCTCTGAGTTATGTTGCCACAGCACTCTACCAAAGGGGACAAAGTGAGACTCTATCTCAACAACAACAACCAAAAAAAGTAAAATATTTTGGCTGGGCTCAGTGGCTCACACCTGTTATCCTAGCACTCTGGGAGGCCAAGGCAGGTAGATTGCTTAAGCTCAGGAATTCAAGACCAGTCTGAACAAGAGCCAGACATCATCTCTACTAAAAACAGAAAAACTAGTTGGGCATTTGGTGGGTCGCCTGTGGTCCTAGCTACTCAGAAGGATCACTTGAGCCCAGGAGTTTGAGGTTGCTGTGACCTATGATGCCACAGAACTCTACTACCTAGGGCAACAGAGTGAGACTCTGTCTTAAAAAAAAGAGTAAAATATCTCTAAAACATCCAACATCGCTGTGTGTACCATAATTCAAAAAATAAAATCTAAACCATGCTCTTTTCCTTTTTAACTTAGAAAATTAGACCTTTTTCCTCTTAGATATGTTGGAGGTTGTTACTTACTTCCCAGTTTCTTTAGTCAGATAACAAATATTGTCTCATGCAGTAAAAACTTACATGCTCCTAAATGTCCAAGAGCCTTCCTGAAGCCACTCCTTACAGAGTCTTTACAGTAACCCCTGGGTAGAGTGCCATGGCATCACAGCTTGTAGAAACCTCCAACTCCTGGGCTCAAGCGAGTCTCCTGCCTTCACCTCCCAAGTAGCTGGGACCACAGGGGCCCACCACAACGCCCGGTCATTTTTTTGGTTGCAGCCATCATTGTTGTTTGGTGGGCCCAGGCTGGGGATTCGAACCGGCCACCTTAGGTGTACATGGCTGGCACCTTAGCCGATTGAGCCACAGGCGCCGAGCCTACGGTAAGAACCTTTTAGTCGAACCTTTTAGTCATTAGTCTATACTGAAGAAGGAGTCCAAGCTCAATTTGCTTTCTACTGGTTAAGTTCCAATTTGACTTTTTTAAGCTTTAAGAGCAGCATTGAGGCTCAGCGCCTGTGGCTCAATCAGCTAAGGCGCCAGCCACATACACCTAAGGTGGTGGGTTCGTATCCCCAGCCTGGGCCCACCAAACATCAATGATGGCTGCAACCAAAAAATGGCCCGGGGTTGTGGCGGCGCCTGTGGTCCCAGCTACTTGGGAGGCGGAGGCAGGAGACTCGCTTGAGCCCAGGAGTTGGAGGTTGCTGTGAGCTGTGATGCCATGGCACTCTACCCAGGGGGATAGCTTGAGGCTCAAAAAAAAGAGCAGCATTGAACTTTGTTTAACACCTTCATTAGCAGGGACTAAACAAATCCCTCCTCAGCTGTAAAGGTAGAATGTCAAAAATCACAAAGTAACACCACATTCCAGCATTGTGATGAACTGCACACTCACCCCCAAGAAGAGAAAGCTTCATTCCCTTCATTCCCTTTAACAGCCATTTTCATGCAGAACTCTCACACAGCTAATGTAACTTTAGCTTCCCAGTTAAAGTACCAACATTTATCGCCCACTTTCTCAGGAAAAGAAAATAAAAATCCACAAAGATAAACACTTTCCCCAGCTCTGGCTTCTTTTACCATTTCTTTTTTTTTTTTTGAGACGGAGCCTCAAGCTATCCCCCTGGGTAGGTAGAGTGCCATGGCATCACAGCTCATAGCAACCTCCAACTCCTGGGCTCAAGCGAGTCTCCTGCCTCCGCCTCCCAAGTAGCTGGGACCACAGGCACCTGCCACAACGCCCGGCCATTCTTTGGTTGCAGCCATCATTGTTGTTTGGCGGGCCGGGGCTGGGGACTTGAACCCGCTACCTTAGGTGTACACGTAG